>JAYKAV010001111.1:1144761-1155925 GCA_035582835.1 Phoebastria nigripes | reverse complement strand
AATGCTTAACCACTCTTGCAGTAAAGAAATTTTTCCTAATGTCCAATCTAAACCTCCCCTGGCGCATCTTGAGGCCATTTCCTCTCGTCCTATCGCTAGTTGCTTGGCAGAAGAGACCAACACCCACCTCACTSCAACCTCCTTTCAGGTAGTTGTAGAGAGCTATAAGGTCTCCCCTCAGCCTCCTTTTCTCCAGACTAAACAGCCCCAGTTCCCTCAGCTGCTCCTCATCAGACTTGCTCTCCAGACCCTTCACCAGCTTCATTGCCCTTCTCTGGACACGCTTCAGCACCTCAATGTCCTTCTTGTAGTGAGTACGCGGTACTTCAGGTTCCTCTTGCGTTTCTTGATTTTGTCTGGACAAAGAATAGTATTCTCTGGCTTTTTCAGAGTTATCCATTCTGGTATACATATGCTGACTGATCAGCAAACAGAACAAACCAAGCAAACAACTATAGAGTGTGTGCTTCAGCCTTTTGCTCCATTCATCCATTTGTTTTGCTAACAGCTGTAGAAACATCTCATCCTTGAGATCTCAATAACACCAGAAGGGGCAAATGGGTTAAAAGTTACTAGAGGGAGTAACAGATAGCTAGACAAAAAAAAATTACATTAGTCTTGTTCTCTTTTAAGAACAATAAATCTAGAGTTATTTACTGAGTGCAATAAAATGCTACAGGGCATTGTTAGCACAAAATTTGGATCTGTAAATCAAATAAGTATTGAGATGCTGCTCTGAGAGTCTGTAATCATCAAATAGGGAGATCTAGTCATCAAAGGTTGGGAATGCCAGGAAAACAAGAAAAGAAGGATAGAATAATCTACGGCACATCTCTTTCCCCATGGATCAAAGAAGTTATCTATCAGGATGATGCCTAGTTTGTAGTGTCTAAATTAATTGTATAGGAAAGTCTGGAGGGAGTCGGGATATTTCAGAAGATCAGATCATAGAGGAAAATACAAGCTCAAAACTTGGCAGATGATTTATTAATTGCTAATTATTCTCATTTCTACTTTACACGATATTAAGTGTATACTAGAAGCTTCCAAGTGGAAAATCCACACAATAGTTAATGCAGTTCAAAAGCAGCATTAATCCTCCTTTATGGCTTGCAACACTCTTGGGAAAGAAGATATTGCACAGCTTCAAGGATGGAAAGTCACTGGTGTTAAGCAATCTGAGGCTAACTAGCAGATTACAAAGGCAGAAGTCCTAAGTGAGTATTTCCCTGTGTGAAATCTATGTATGTAGAAGTGGATTTACTTTCCCCATATACCTGTAGCCTATATAGAGTTTGGGATCAGTGCGCTGTGGAAATTGGTGAGCATGAGCTAGTAACTTTAAGAATACTCTTCTCATATTCTCACACTGACAAGTCTTTTCAGCTTTGAAGGAATTAACAGAAGAGGAATAATTTTGTCTTAATTACCGTCACAGTAAATTAAAACTAGAACATATGCATGTCATAGTCCAACATCACAGACATGACTGAATCCTGGCAGTCAATATGTCATGATCAATACTCTATCATCTGAAGAATCCTATTGAAATATTCTTATAGTAACTTGCAGCCATGGATTTCACTAGATTTCACCTGTGTGAGATAATTGCAAATAGTATGCAGACTGTCTTGTGGATTTGATATCAGTGACAGCTCCTAACTCTGTCATTCTCACCAGCTTCCCTCTGATTAAGACATGGAGTGCTTTTTTACGTCATACACAGGACTAAAACAGGTACACGCTTCCTCTTGTGTTGAAACAGTTCCTGACACCCCCTCCATATAAAAAATGGTGAGGCCTTACAGCTGGAGCTACGTCCATATAAAGCAAACCTGAGCTTTTTTTCAGTGTGACTGCATGCAATCAGATGTCTCTGAGCATCAGATTATCTTTGTGCTTCATATTGTACAAAGGTGTTGCAGAAGCTAGTGCAGAGCTGGCTGTGGTCCAGCAATACAACATTATCTATTTATGGTTAGATACCTACAACTGGATAGCGTAGATTGCTGCTGCCACAGCTGTCTGAAGTTCTATCCACTGCTATCACTACCAGTCAGAGCAAACTAGATTTGGCAAACTATAGTATACAATATGAGCAAGCCTGGCAGATCGAATTCACAAATGAGGATCAGCATAGCCTTAACATAAAGAAATGCCAAATGAAAAGGTAACTTGCTCAGAGCGGATGTATTGAACGTATGGGATGAGAGAAGCTGTCAAGGGAAGATGACAATGAAGAGCCTCACTTCACAAGGAAGATGTCAGAAAGCACACAGAGAGTGTGAGTTTGATTTAAAATGCTACAGAGATTCTTCTTACAAAAACGATTCAAAATTTCAGAACTAGGTACTGTGTAACACCTGGAGCTGCCTACATAGCTCACTGAACTTTCAGAACAGAGAGCTGTGCCTGCAGAACAGTCATTACCCCCATGGGTAAATTTACCTGGACTGACTATTTGGCACTGTATCAACTTAACTCATTTGGTAGATGTTTGGAAGATAACCACATTATATTTTTCTTTTTAAGCCACAGATAAATAATATCAGAAAGAGAGTAAGAAAAAATGAGCCTGAAAACCAAACTCATTTTACAACAATAGTAATAATAAATTAATGATTTACCCAGCTGTGACTCAAAAGCAGGCCAGGCAAAGTCTCATTCTCTGCACCCCGAGGAGTATCTAGTGGATGGTACCATTGTTTCAGCTCAGTCTCTCTCTCTCTCTCAGTTGATCTCTTTCTTGCCCATCAAAGCTTTTCTTGCCTTCATGTTTGTGATTCTGCTTTTCTGTGCCTGACAGTTGTAATGAAGATATGCCACAGTTAGTGACAAGGCAAGTATTCTAGAAAAATTCTGCCAGAAGAGATTAAATGAAATAGCTAATACCTGACATCGGTTTCTGGAAGTCATCACCAATATGTAAATTTATGTCATGCTCTGTAACTTATAGAAAAAAATGTATTTGTTTGAAGGTCATCATTAATTAAAAAATCAATGAAAACACTTATAAATGCATGGAAGAAAATAACTCGCTGTTGAAGTGTCATTGCAGCATAAGGATCCATAAAGGTGATGTGGGAAAAGACAGTATACATTTGTCTCAGTTTCAACACCAACTCTAGCGAAAAAGTGTTACGGATTTTTAAAAGCTTGAAGTTGTGCTACTTGGCTTACAATAACAAATGTGGGTTTTTTAAACAAATAATTGTGTTTTCTTACATACTTTAACATTCTTATCACCTCAAGATACTGCAACTCTCTATATGTTCTATGATGGAATATGACATTCCTCTTCTCTCCCCATCAAATTTCTGAATTTTAGGCCACTTACGTACAAAGCATGTGTAAGCTGCCACAGTATACATAGCAACATACATTAATATATATACCCCCTACATGTGCTATGTAATATGTAACATGTATAGGACATAATATTCTCAGTGCACCATTGACATTGGATCAGAAGGGTAAATGGAGAGAAACAACACATTTTTTCCTCAGCTGTGTAAGCAATCCTCATTTTGCTACTGCCTCGCCTTTAAGTATTAGCAGGGGAAGAACCTGTTTGTTATTAATACACCTTTATATGAATATATAAACAAAAAGAGCCTTCTAAGAGATGCATTTTCTAATATTATCCGTAGTYACTATTACAAGATTCCCTGAACTAACTCGTTGCACATTCTGAAGCAAACAAATGTATTTTAGCAGCAGCCGCATGATCTTTTCACCCATTATTTACCATGCTTTATAATTACTGTAACGATTAACTCTACAGGCACAGAAAAGTCAAGAAATTTGTATCTTCGGATCTTAGGAATTAGTGCAAAATAATGTGAAAGTTACAATAGCATACTGATCCTGATACAAAACTGGGGAAAGTCAGGTATTGTCTTCCATTGCCTTTGACAGTCTTTGAATTCCATCCACTATGTTTTAAATAAATACGCTTGAGATGCAACAGTATAATTTGTATCAGTATAATACTGTAATAATTTCAGAGATATAATACAATAAACACTATCATTGTTTACATAATCAAGATATTCCCACCTCATAATCCAAGGATGCTTGTAACAATCTGTTGTATCACTTACATTAGCATTATTACCTACCCTGGGTACACTGAGATGTAATTTAAAACAGAAACAACAGAGTATTGGGGATAAGGAAATGCTGATCAAAACCTTCAGGATTTCTAGAGGTCACAAACATCCTGGCAGTCTGCCAGGATCATAGTTGCTGACTAGAGAACACTTCCCAGTTTCCCTGCAAGTCCAGGTTAACACAGTTACTAAAATGAACACTTTGAAAAAATTAAGAATTGGTACTAATCAGGAGCTCATTTTGGGGGGAGAATCCTAAGTTTTCTAATATCTATAATGCTTCAAATAAGTGTATTAAAATATTAAAAAATGTAAAATGACTACCCAGGCTAATTTATTAATTTTTATGCAATTTGCTAAAAAAATTAGCTTAGTTAGCAATGGTGGTTCAAAAATCAGATATAAAATCTGAGTGTATGAAAAAACTCCTTCTATTGAAGTGGATGTAGGCATTGACAAAAACGTACTGTCGTGAAAAAAAAAAAAGCCTTAAGGGACTGGTCATTAAACAGAACGTGGAGCTTGTCACAGCTGGATCCCCCATTTAAATACAGTCGTAGCGAGTATAACAGTGGCCAGTTTGTAAGTTTGCAGCCTAAACTATCTGTCACTAGATTTCTAATCCTTTGAGCATTAAATATCTGGAAAGAAACGAGTTTGCTAGTTTCTTAATAGTGTCAGTAACCTGTTCTCTTAAGCAGACAGAGAGTGTTTATTAGCAAATGTTTAATTTATGAACACATTTGGTCTTACAGAAGAAAAATAAAGGTCTTTTAAAAAGAAGCATGTTAGCTTTATTAATTGACTGAATTTCAGGTGGAATCGTTACTTGGGGGAACTAATTCTGTGACAGACTGACAGAGTAACTGGGCTATATGGTAAGGTGGCGTGCCTCTGCTTTCTCTTCTCTCTCACTGTTGTTACAACACGCTTGGGGCTAAAGCAATCTCCGTGGTATCTGAGTTCCCCCGCTGTGGGAGAAAAAAAGGGAAAAGCAAATGGGCAAAACTGTGATCCACCAGCAATATGCTCACATTGGCCARCCTCCATCTCTGACCACCTCTTAGCTGCATGGACTGTGTGGATTCATAGCTTTTAAAGAAGAAATGAGTTCTATTAGATCTACRATCTATACAGACACCCCCTGTATAATACAAGTCCTATAATTTTACCCAGCAGTTCCTATAATCAGCATGTGGGCTGTGAAGCCAAACTGCTGCTATCCTTCTGTACTGAGGCTTGCATTTTAGTGACAGATTTTTTTTTAATGATAAATACTTGTTTAGTTTTTTCTTTACTTGCTTTGGTATCATATATTAATACAAACCAGAAGTGTAAAATATGCTTATAATCCTGAGAGTTCTGTTAAACCCTAACTGATAGTAGGAAAAAGGAGAATACTACTAATGGAAACAGCATACACTGAAGATTTTGCTTTCATGTGAATGCAATTAGAGCTTTTCCCTTAATCTAATAGGATAAGTAACCATATGAGGAAATCCACAGACACTGAAAATGTGCAGGAGGGAGAGAGTAGTGTTTGCTTGGTGTTCAATGGTCCATGTGTAATAAGCTGGCAGTTCCATCTAGTTCCTACCGGACAAATGTCTACATCAGAAATTCCTGTTTCTCCCCTCCCCCATCTGCACGTTTGGAAGTTTCAGCAGTGAAGCCAAAGGCTGACTTAAGAGAGATAGGGCTACATTTTCAAAGCTTTTTATTTTTCATTCTATAGATAAAGATACACACACAAATAAATTCCTATCGCATATATGGCAGTGAGATTCAGGACATCAGTTAATTTCCTGAATATCTGTGCATGAGTGATCAACTCACATGCCTTTTGCCAAATTATTCTATGAGATCTATTCTGATATTCCTAAACTTTGATCTTCTCCTAACAGCATTTGCCAACCTGATATAAACAGATTAATACTCTATCTCTTGAGAGTAAAATAATGTTTTAGAGTTTTCAGTAGTTAGTCTTATTCCTGGATGATAGACTTGTAATAAATGATGTACAGGATGGATTCACAGCTTTAATTAATTTTTTAAAAAATGTTGAAATGATTCCTTAATACTGGTAGTTCTTCTATAGAAAATGTAGCATATACATAGCATAACACAAACAAGCAGTGAACACATGGTAGTTTGGTATGGCACAATTATTGTTGGCATTAATTTAGGGTGTCTTATTTTTGGATTTTGCGTGCACAAATAATGCACTTCAAAAACCATGTTGACATAACCTCTGCAGCAAACCACAGTTACATGTAGCTCCCACAGCTCTATATACAACCAGCAGGAAACTGTCAGTCTTACTTTGATCCATAATATCTTAGCTTGATCTTGGCCAAGATGTGGACCATTTTTTTGTAATGTACCATATACAAACTATGGAAAAGATTGTCAGGCCCATTCCTGCCCAACTGCATGGCTTGGGATGAGAAGGGCCAGAAACTTGGTGCAGTTGGCCAGAAGTTCCCTTAAACAGCTAGAGCTGCACGATCCTTTTTAGGAACTGTAGCGAGCACCAGGGATTGCAACCCTTTTACAAGGAAGAACAGGGCATCACTGAAGTTGTCCTGTCCTTGTAACAGCAACCCCAGGTAGTGCTTTAGCTCGCTAGGAGCCAGGATGGGTGGCATAGCTTTGAGGCTACTGTAAAGCACATTGTGACTGAAGGAAATACAGAATTAGGATGTAAATCGTGGAAATACAAAAGACGCTCTTCAGCTTTTGCTTTAGTTATGGACAGTCCTTAATGACAATGAGCTCTAAATACTGCATATACAGTGCTACGGATTTATGACTCAACAAAAGCTAGCAGCAATCTTTAATTTTTTTTTTTTTTTAATCTTGACATATTGGCAAAACCATACAATTTTAAAAAAATTTCTTAATGGAAAGGCTCTTTTTATAGAAAAAGATTTCAAACACTATRCATGTTGTTCTTTCTCATGAGACAATGGCTGCTGACTCTCCAATGCGTTCTGCCACAGCTAAAGATTCACAATTCTGTATTCAGTCTGTAAATCTTTTCATGCCTGTTATATCTTTTTTTTGTCATCCAAYATTCTTTCTAGTGCCTACATGTGATCCCTTTGTGCAGCTGATATTACTGATCTAACCCAGAATTCATACTTTTCRCCCTCAATACCTGCAGGTTTGAAACAACATTTAGCATAGCTGGAATGGGGGACATTAGTATCATCCATCCTCTTATTGCTATAAATGGTCCCTACTGTATGAAATGTATTTTAATTTGTGGGCAATATCTTGCTAACCTAACTGACTCCCACTTTCCTATATGATTTCATAAACCTTAACCTCACTCTGTGCAATCTCTGTAATTGTTTAGATGCATAGTGACTTGTCATTTGCATCCCATGAAGCTTTTGTAACAATAGCAACTTCAATTAAACTATGCCACTTGGCTTCATCATACTTCCCCCAAAATATCTTTGCCATCAACATTTCTCGGAGTGGCAATTCTCCTGAGCTTTCCAGAATTTATAGGTCACAGGTAAAACAGCATGTTCTCTGCAAATGTTAATGAGTTTACAAACTGCTGAGTATTATAATGATAAATTTGATCATATTTCTCTACTGACTTTACACAGTCTTGGCACTGCAATATTTTTAGCTTGTATCTGCTCTCAAAGGGCCCAATCCAAAGCTTATTGAAGTYAAGGAAAAGAGGTGTATTAAGATTAGCAGCTTTTGATCAAGCCTGAGACAGTCAGTGCTGTAAAAACATTATCTGTGCACATCCCTTATACACAACTGACATCTCCTTGCACCACTGCGAGTTACTGAATCTCATTTTCTTTGCAGCTTTCCGCCTGATCAGGGAATCTATTAAAGTCCAAGCAGTCAAGGCAGCTGTCCTGAGTCAGAAAATTTCCAGCTTCCTAAATAAAGGGAACTAATATAATATCTACTTTATGCCCACATCACTGTCATAACTCACATGCTGTTCTGGAGGGTTTTCAGAGAGGAGGAGGGCAGAATGCAAGCAGCAGTGATTTCTAAAGGCCTGGTCAGTCCTCTGCTTCTGCAATAGGCTCCCTTCTCCTGCTTTTACAGATGTTTTCACCAACCTTCTTAGGCACAGTTCACTTTACAAAGTAATTGCTATAGCTCTTCAAYGTATCCTTTCATACCTGCAGGGGTATAGTGCAGACTGTGAACAGGAGAGAAGGTTGCATTGCTGTTCAGTGTCTCTGCTGATACCAGTACAAACAGAGAACTGTAATCTGACATCTTTCCTGGGCATTTTAATATATTTACAGATAGAAAGGTGACCTTTGTTTAGAAAGTCTTTTTATTTCAGGGGGGTGCAGGTTTTTTTTATGGTAAATGATGGCATTAATATACAGCATTTGAAGTGCTAGTAACCAGACCTAGCACTACTTCTAGAGAGAAACAAAACTGTTTACACCTGCTTTGTTGAACAATCTTCTACAACAAGTTAACTTAAAAATACAGATGACAAAACTAACATTTTTCACATGAGAATCTCCATGAAATACAGACCAAATACTGAAAATACCTAGTGGTAACATATCAACTATCCTTGTCACTGAAAAATGTGTCTTAAATGCCAAAGCCCCTTAGGTTAGTCTTCTATCAGAAGGCCAATCACAAAATCACTAAACCCGTAAAGGCAACTGTTCACTTTTGCTTGAAGCTATTAGTATACATGTGTGAAAAAAAGTTTTATTCAATAGTTCAGTCAGATACTCTCAGTTATGTCAAACTTTAAAATCCATGTGACATTTTTTGGTATAGGAAATGATTTAAACTCTACCTTGCCTCTGACATTTAAATATGGGGGACTATACCATTCATTTATTTACCAAGATAAATAGAGATTAATGGAAGATGAACAAAGTAAAGTGGACTCTTACAGAAACAAATTAAATTGTTAGAAAGGAATGAATAAATAGGACTGCTTCTGGCTTTTTTCTCTTCTTTTTTTGCAAGTCATTAAGTTTACTTTTACACAGCTTAGGGACTAATAGCTAGATACAAGTTACTATAAGCACCTGTCACCTCTGCCAAATAAACTATTCTCTGTTAATGAAATAAAATTTTGTAAGGGTTTTGGTATCACACTGCTGAATGTCACTTGTGGAAAAGGTTATTATCTAACATGACTAAATGTTACCACATATACTAAGTCTTATGCAAGTATCAGAAACTTCCCATCACATTACCAATGAACAAGATTTTTGTTGTTTGGTTTAGACACTTGGTGGACTTCTTTGGAGGTCCACCGAACATTTAAATAATAGATTTTATTTTTAAGTTGAAACTGGTTTTGAAGTACTTTAGTTTGCAGGCCCTGGCATGATCAGGTGTTTCTGAAATTCAACTATATGACTATTTTACAGTTTCCTAAGAGCCTGCTCTCATAGTAAGAAAAAGACATAGAAGATGACTGTTTCCATTTTCTGTTTTCCATTTTTTGCTAACACTCTGGGAAAATGAGTAGCACAAGCAGTAGTCCTTTCTATGCAAAAATAATCAAAGAGCCTCCTCAAAGGACAATGTTAATCCTTCCTTCTTCCATTCCACACAGCTACAATGATGAGCTAAAATACAAAACTACCCAAGTCCTCAATATTAGACAAAACTAAAAATACATTTTCTGATCTCAGACTCTTGTATTTTTCTTTTCTCCAAAAGGTATGCTCTAGTCAGTGTAATATATCATGTAAAAACACTGTGTACACTCCATGTACTTTCTAAATATCTGGTGAAATGACTTTTTGACTTTTTCAGGGCATAGAATGAATGTGCAGTGAATTCACAGAAAAAGCTGTATGTGGAATTTCTGAGATTATATTGATAGGTATAATTTATTTTTTATTTACAATGTCTCTGGCCCTTAGTTTTCTTTTCTTTCCTGCTGTCTGAATTCAATATCAAATAACTTTGCAATCCCACAATGCTGCTTCAAGCTTTAAAAAAATGGACTACAGCCAATGCTAGTTTTGGGCAACTATCCAAAATTACACACCAGCTAAATAGTGCAAAGTAACTTTCATTACCTTTGTATCACRTAGCCACAATTTTCTTTTTCTTCTCCCCATTCCCTTGAGGAATGACCTCCTTGTCTGGGTTGCTCCCATCTAGGAAATGTGCTAATTGTTATTACTTCGCTTCCTAACATGAATTGTGTTTAGTCCTATGCCTGTTAAGCGCCTGAACAGTAGTTTTATTGTACATCATGTACTGTTTGGAAATGTAAAGCATAAGCACTGTTCAAGGTAGCATATGGTGCATGATCCTTTCAGCTCTTTGTTTTGAAGGTGAACTTTAGGAAGATGGTATTCATTATTTTCTATTTCTTAATGTATTAGAAATTTTTGTCCTAGTTTTGGAGAGCTGCTAGAACCTACTGGCTACAATTCTCACATCTTTAAACACAACTTCATTAGGGAACTAGACAAGTCAGCAACATACACAGCAACAGCTATGCTGGCTGTTTCAGACACAATTAGAAAGTGTGTCTCTCAAGTCTCAAAATCTTAACATTTGCACTATACCAATCCTGATTTTGCAAACACAAATAAATACAACAAATAACATATTATTCCAACATATACTTAAAATATAATATATTGTATAATGAATTGTTTGAGTTAAAATAAGTGAATAATTGCATTTCATGAATGATCAATGGATTTAAAAATATTTCCAAAACAATAATTTTTTATACCAACTTTATATAGCAAGATAATTACATAAATGGGAACATCAAATAAGCAGTTTAAGGTCATATACCATGTATTTCTGAACAAATTTATGGCTACAGTTTACTACATCAGTGACGTTACTATCAATTCATTGTTTCTCTCTACAGTGGTCATGGCAGTGTTTTCAATATGAAATATCAGAAGAATTATAAAAGTGAAGAGGCACAAGTGTGCCCAGGTGGCCAAGAAGGCCAATGGCATCCTGGCCTGTATCAGAAATAGTGTGGCCAGCAGGACTAGGGAAGGGATCGTGCCCCTGTACTCGGCACTGGTGAGGCCCCACCT
>JAYKAV010001111.1:970255-1143346 GCA_035582835.1 Phoebastria nigripes | reverse complement strand
AAAAGTCCTTGACTAGTAGACTACTTAGCAACAACTAAAAACATCAGTGTGTTATCAACATTATTCTCATACTAAATCCAAAACACAGCACTAGGAAGAAAATTAACTCTATCACAGCCAAAACCAGGACAGAACGCCATCCTGCTCACAGAGTGAAATACTACTGCTTCTCCTCCAACTCCTGTTGCAAAGCTAAGCAGAACTTTGCTTTTTGTGTAGATTTTGTTGAGGACTATGAGGGGGTAGTATGCATACCATTTATAGTACACCCACAGATTTTGTTATTGCTCTTTTATTAAAGGCTTGATAGACAGAATCATTAGCTGTGCAAATTATTTTCTTACATAAGAAGAAGAGRGTGTCATGTTGTGATGGTTCAGGGGTGACTAGCAGCCCTGGTACCGCCCTGCTTCTGTGTGGGTACTCCCTCCAGCTGCCAGGCCCTGCTTCTGCTTCTGGTTCATTCCATCTTTACTCTGCATCRCAAGGCTTTGCAATCACCCTGTTCCCATCATCCTGCCATAAGAATGCAGTAAGYGGTGCCATGGGTCTCTGGCGAGTCCCTCAAAACTGTCCTCTCGTGCATCCTGCAGTCCTATTGCTTTTTGGACAGGCAAAACTCTAGGTTTTCCCAGCCAGCTCCAGCTGTCTCACGACTGCCATATTTGCCATACACCACACTCTCCTCTACAACCCTATGATTACAATAATCTGCAGTAGCTCCTTTGAAACAATGCAGCATCCCTTAACAGAAAAAAACAGAGACCTGGCAAAAATATTAAAATTATGCATGGTTTGTGTGCTTGGCTCATTTTTCTTAACACCTTGGTGGCCCACATGCCTCAGGTATATCCCAGGAAGCCTGTGGTTCAGGCAAGTTGTATCCTTCTATTCTTTGTGGCTGTGGTGTCACCAGACAACATTTTCTGCAATAAAACCGCTCAGAGTGTGCTCATTTCAACCCCTGGACATTTTTCTTTTCCTGCCTCTTTATTGAGGAGTATCACCCTCCTCCTTCCCACCAATTACAATAGCATCACTGCTTCATGGCTGTCTTCTGAGTCAGACTGAAGGGCTGTTATGACTTTAAAATAACTTAGCAAAAAAAACCTGGATATGTAGTTAAAGCTAGATTGGTTCCTCTCACCTAGTCCTTGGTGTGGCTTCACAAAATGGGGCTGGAAGAACACCAGGGCAGCCAGCTACACCCTGCGGGTATGAACAAGCTCTTTTGTTGGCATCCTCCACTTTTAGCTGCAGGCAGCTCATATTTCTTCTGTAGACACAAGGTTTGTTTTCAACAATTTAGTGTCCTTCTGAGTTTGAAATACGAGAGAAATAAGCCTGCTAATCAGATTTGAGCCAGGAAGTGGGCACCCCTAAATTAATGGCTATTTTCTTAAGGACTCTTAATTCCTTTAAGGACTTTTGATTTCCTTTCTTGCTGATTTCCCAATAGCTCAGAATTAAACAAAGCAAATCCATTCACATATTTCAAYATACCAACAGAAGTTGCATAGTGATAAAGTAATTGTACATTAATCCCGTGTTCTTCACGTATGTATACAGACATAATAGACTAGGCAAGTAATTCTTCCTAGAAGAGCTAATCAAAGGTTTTAATTTAATCAGTTCATTTTATGTTCATCTTTTCTGTTTTGTCAGCCTAATACATGTAATAAAAATTTAATCTCTTCATTGTTTTAATAATGTGAACCACTATTTTACAATGGGTACTTGACCGACGGTCATAGCCAAATGAAACAACGTGTTTGCTTGCCCTCACAGGGATTTTTAAATAACTGTTTTAATTCTGTGCCTTGAGTAAAATAGTTTCTTTCCTCAACAACATGAAGGACAAACAAGAGAAATGTGAGGCTTGTGTTGATTTCCACCCCCCTCAATTTTCTGATATTGGCTTAGAAATCCTTCAATATAAATAATTCCCAGTATATGCATAAATTGTCTACTATGCTGTGGTTTTCTTGAGTCTCCTAGGAGCTCTGTGAGGCAGGTATGGGAAAGGTAGTGCTATAAAACCCCAAAATAACCTTGTTTCTCTAACTGAAAACCATTAACAATCATCAAAATAGTGGTCAATAGAAATGGGGTTTCAATACAAAAGGCATAAAAGAATGAATGGGAAACAAAGTGATTTTTCTTTCATGGCCAGTGACCTTCATTTATGGCCAACAGAGTACCAGTAATGGTAACGCAAGCCTGAGAAACAACTATGAGGGCTATACGCTCCAGTGCAACAATGCTTTGCCCGTCAGAAGCTTTCGCAGAACACACTGAAAATAAGTAAATGGTCCCCTTGCTGTGGAGTCCATGGATAAAAAGAACTGTTTGCCTTGCTTCCTTTTATCTTGGAAGATGCAAACATGGTCTTTTTGATTATTTTTGTCTTTTCTTTCAGCCTATGCAGGCAATCAGGCAACCCTGGAAGGAACTTAGCATCTCAATGACAGCACTGTGGAAAGCAGATATTCAGCCTTTCCATTATAATGTTTTACACAATGATGTTTTCTAAATAAAAACAATAGGTTCCTTCCCCCTCTTTTTTTTCCTGTCARACAAGCCTTTCTAATGGCATTTTTATAAATGTTGGTAACTTTTGAACTTATGTTTATACCATCATTCATAGCATTGCCATTGTCACCATGGAACATACTGGTGAGAAAGGATTTTCTTTCCATAAGGCTTTTCTAATAGCAAATTTCATGAAGCTATTGATTTTAATTAATTGAGCAGATTAATAACAGAACATTAAATGCAATCGTCTGATGGGTTAGAGGAAGCCCGATAAGCCATTCACAACTTATGCCAGGATTCAGACTAATTCAAGACCCAGAGAGCTGAAAGCCTCCTTTGTTCTGCACATAGTCAGGCTACAAGATGCAGCCCCTTGACAAAAACAAAATTACAAACCTGCTGCATTTGCTGTCAGAAAAGCCACCTGCAATTAAGATCTTTTGCCACCAACAGTGACAATAACAGTGGAAATAGGAATACATTCAATGACCTTGAAATGTAGGCAGGTATCATTATCCCTCACATTTTATTTATTGGTGTGAAAGAATTAAACCTGCTTGTCTCAAAAAGAAAAGTTCTTGAATATTATACTATTTTTCTATATATATGTAGTTACTTGATACTGTTTGTATTAGCTGTATAAAATATATTAAATCACTAAATATTGTACTATAATGATGTGTGTACACACACACATATATATTTATATATAAATTTATATAACAATAATCCTACTTAGACCTCAAAAGATGAATTTAACTAGATTTCAGAGAAGTTACCAATCCATGGTCAAAACATGCCATTTTAGAAAAGATTTTTCAAACTGCAGAGTGAAGCAAAGGAGGGGCACTTTGATACTACATATATATTTAAAAATAAGACATTTCTCTTCTTGCTGCTAATAGGCTCTCTGTTGTCTTTTTGTGCTAAATAAAATTGTCTCCCACATTTTTCAACTCTGATTGTAAAAATGCTATTTTTTGCTTTGGCCAGCATAAGATTCTTTTGCTCCAGCCTTTATAGATAGAACAAAAGGAACCAGCCTGACAAAGAAAAGCTCTAAAAGATTCAGACTTATCCATGAGAAAATTGTCCCAGTGTAGGACTGCAGAAAGCACGCCTTACAGGGTATGCTGAGACAGCCTCACCATGCTAAGTACTACAGACTCTGTGGAAGAAAAACGGGCATTGTAACCAGCTAGGGACTGCCACTACACTTCTGCGTTCACTTTCTGACAAGCTGACAGTCTTTTTAACAGCATGTGCCTGTCCTGTGAATACAAGACTCTATCTTTTGAGGTGTTCCTAAGGTTCGTGTTACTAACACCAATCCATTTTAAGACAGCTTTCCAATTCTCCATTTTCCACAGACTCTCCTTGTTACAGAAAATGCCTATAATACCAGTAAAATATGCAATCCAGGCACATTAGCTAGCTGAGCAGACTGAGACCACTGATTGTTATTTAACAACTTTGTACAGGTGCTATGTAAAATAAATAAATGATTTAATAGGTTATAGGAAAAAGTTAGAAGGCTTGACTTCAGTTCCTAAAATTTTTATAACTGACTTCATGCTTTCTAGTAATGCTGAGCTTGTAATCCTATTAGTCAGCTCCCGTTTGCATGGTACACTAATTTGAACGCTTTTATTATTTTTCCTGGAATACGTGGATTCTGCAGGCACAGTTTCAGGTCCTCTGCCGTTGTTTTGTGTTGCTGTGCTCCTGCAGCTGGAGATGGCATTTCTGAGAAAGCAGGTGTGTGGCCAGAACATCCCCATGACTCAGTAATCCCTGACTGCCAGAACTATCCCATAGGACTTTTGGCTGCCAGTTGTCATTAACTTTAAATCCATTATTCTTTTGAGAGGAAAAAACCCCAGCCTTCCCAGGCTGGACTTAAGATACACCTATATAGACAGATCATGTTTATATATCACATGGAAGGGAAATACATGTTGGTTGAATTAGAAACACTGCTCAGTATCAATTTAGAATATTCACAAATGAGTTTTAAAAACCACTGCAAATGGGGATCCAATATTACCAGAGAGGAAAGAAAAGTAGTGGACAATTTGCTACAGGTCACTTGTTTCAAGATGACCTTTATTTCTATATTGTGGTGCATAATAACATATGGAGGTTCATAGTACCAACCCTTGCCATGACGTCAGTTATTTCAGGATTTCATTACTTATTATTTTAAAGGAGGATCTTTACATTGCTATAGCTTAAATCRTCTAAAATGATGAGCCCATTTTTAAGGACTGTGGCTTTTAGAGCCTTTTCTTATCTCTTTCACATACTTCTCATACAGTTAAGGTTATGCTGTCTTTTTAGCTCCTAGAAGTTGCACAAACACTGTGATCAGCATTTTAGTGAGAAATTAGAGAAGTTATAAAGTATGCTTGTGTCACTACCCTAGAGCTGAAGTCAATGAAACAGTCCTTTCTCAGAGTGGGAAGAGTCTTCTAACTCACAGAAAAAAATTGAATAAAATTACATTGCAGCAGCCATCTTATAGATCTGCACATAAAAATTACCTAAATTAATATAAATTTTTAAAATGCTGCATTCTTCAAAGTCTTCGTGCATACAAGGTGCACTATACAATAAGCAATATATAGTCATAGAATCAAAATTTAGGGTGGAAGGGACCTTCAGAGGATATCTAGTTCAACCGCATACTCAAAACAGGTCTAAATAGATCCGGTTGCTCACGACCTTGTCCAACCGAGTCTTGAACACCTCAGAGGACAGACATTCTGTAACCTTGCTGGGAAACCAGTTGCAATATTTAACCACTTTTCTGCAGAGTGGCATCCTTGCAGCTTGCACTGTTGCATGAGATTCCTTCACAGATGCAAGACCTCATACTTTCTCTTGTTGAATTTCATGAAGCTCTGCTCAATCCATTTCTCCTGCCTGTCCAGGCTCCTCTGAAGAGCAGCCCTGCCCTCCAGTGTATTCACTGCTCCCCCCAATTTGGTATCATGCACATACTCGCTGAGAGCGTACTTCATCCCATTCTCCAGGTCATTATTGAAGACATTAAATAACATTGGTCCCACGGCTAATCCCTGAGGGACCCCACTAGCTACTGGCTGCCAGTTGGACTTAGCACCACTGGTCACAATACTTTGATCCTAGCACTCCAGCCAGTTTTCCACCCACCCTGACTATTTATCCTGTCTGTATCTCATTAATTTGGTGATAAGGAGACTATGGCAGACTGGGACAAAGGCCTTGCTAAAAATTAAGGTATACAACATCCACTGTCCTCCCCTTCTCCACAGGGCTAGTAACCTCATCCGAGAGAGACCAATGAGGTTGATCAGGCATGATTTGCCCTTTCTAAATCCCCACTGGCTGCTCTCAATCACCTTCTTGTCTTTCATGTGTTTAGAAATGGAGCTAATCCCTTAAAAGCCATAACTTTACTAAGGACCAAGGTGAGGCTGATCATGGATTTTATGACAATAAATTGAGTTGTTACAGTTTCACTTGCATTCAGTGAAAAAAAAAAATCTAACACAGAATAAATTACTTAGCAAGTTTTATGTACTTTAATACTACAAGTCAGTGGCTTCAAATATGGGGAAAAAGCTACAATCTGTTTCTAGCAAGAAACATCTCACTGACTGAAAAGGGATGGAAGCAGCATATTACCAAACATATGAGATAACCATGAGTCAGTTAATTTCACAGACTGCTATAATGGAGGTATTTTGCTACTATTGTACAACAATTATTGACGTACTTTATTAAAAGGCAAATAAATAACATCCCATTTCTTTTCTGAGGATATGTGAATTAGAAACTCAGTTAAAAAACCCAACCTAAATCACTGTTAGTCTTTGGGACTCATCCTGTAAAGTGCTGAGCAAACACTTACTGAATAAAATGAGCCTTACTGAATAAAATTCTAATTAGAATAATTGAGCTTTGATAACTGCTATGTCATTAAACATAAATTGGCTTTAAACTAATTGTATTTGCATTGTATTATGATTTCTATTAATGAATGCATTAATGTTTATACTCTGCAAACTCTTTTGAAGTAAAATTAAAGTCTATACCAATTAATCTGAAGTGAAATGCCCTTTGAATACAAACCTGGCATGGCACTAGTGGAAGAGGTTCTGTAAAGGAATATGGTCCAGATCTTCACTGTTTATGATTAAGAGCAGGGGAAAGGTGACTGTTGGCTTTTTGGACTTCCTCCATTCTAGATAAGGGGAGCTGTGTATTGGTCTCTGCAGTGTAAGTCAGGGTATGGTGTTAGGTTTCCCTGATTTGGGCCAGCTGCCACCAATCCTGCAGAGCCTATGATGCAGCCTCACTAAACTGCTTGCTCTAACTATACTTCTTATTCCAATAGTAAAGCATACAGCCGGACCCAGTAGTTTTAGATATAGTGAAAGACAGAAAAATCATACAGCCATTTTCCACTTAAAAAATAGAACTGCCCGCCAACCAAATCCAATCCAAAATAAGGAGGTAAGAGATTTAAAGTGGTACTGAATATATCATAACTGAGCTACGTAATGCATTTCTTTCTGTGGCATTGAGAATGAATACCATGAGGTCAGTGCTAACAGAGACCTCTCCTGTTGGGCAAGTCAGGAAAACCCTATTCCTTAGCAATGCCAGGTCCCATTGCCAAGCCTTATTGGCCTTGTCTAGAAAAAAAAAAAAAAAAACAACACAAAAAAACAACACACCAAACCCCAAAACCAGCTTTATGCAGTTTTAACCTGAAGGGGAACCCGAGGCCATGCATAGAGGTGTGTTCAGAATGGCTACCAATAACTAAGCTTTTGCTCTGGGAATTCAATTTTACACATAAAACCTCCTTTTGTATAGTTGGTCTTGCCTCATTTCATTTCAGTTGTTATCAACRGACAATAGTCAACAAATATTCAAAAAAATTATTTGTCTAGTTGGACTCAGAAACGTGAAGCCTGCTTTGCTGTTCTTGTACCTGTGGCATATAACTTGCCACTGCTCTTTGACCAAATTATTATAATTTGTACTGTAAATTTACAGTACAATAGAAAAGGAAAAAAAGGTACTAATCCTCTTAAAAACAATTATTTTCATCAACATTCCTAATGTTGACCTTATTCACTGGAATATTTGCAGAAGGCAAAAACTGGGAGAAAAGAACACGGACACAAACTTGTTTAAATATTCACATGAATATTCATATGAACAGGTGTGCATTATTTTCTAGTTATTGCTTCCATGAGGAAAATTGTGCAAGTTATGAAAATTAGACAAAGTTCAAAAAGCACACAGTAATAAAAGTATTAGGGAAAAATTTTGAGTTTAAAATCTGCTGCTTTTCTATTAAAAATGATTGCCTAAACCTTATTTTCAGGAGTTTACATTTCCAAATTAAAGTGGACTAAAATAAAATAATTGATTAATTATATGCTAGCGGACCATTAATTTTATTTCATAAACAAAATCATCCAATTTTCTGATTCAAATACATTGACTTTTCAGTGGGAATAGTCAATAGTGGCATCCCATAATTCTGGAATGGAAGGCAAGGATATGAAGATCACTTTTTGTCTAAATAATTCTAAACAGCTGGAAACTGAAACTCCATTTGTCAGATACTCCAGCACATTTCCAAGAGCTTACAATACCTTACATGCTACAGGACAGCTCTCGCTGTTTCTGTCCTGAACATTTGCTGGTGTTCAGTACTTCTGTTAATCCTTTCAAGATAATCCTAGTTTAACTTGCTAACTGATACCGTACTAGAACTGATATTTGGACTTCCAGAAATTTGGAAACTGTTGTCTTTTTGCCTAGGCATCTACTGCAAATATTTTACACGATGTGAGTAGTTGCTCTGTAAACCCAGACCAAAAATAATCCTCTATGGAGGTGAACTTTATCTCCAGGGTTTGGGTCAAAGCTGAATGTGAACTTCTCTGGAACTCAGTGCTTGCAGAGAGGTTTTGATTTATACTCAGCTGATATTCTCAGCCATGTGAGATGAGATGAGGATGGTTATTACTGTCACAAATGATAAAGCCAAAGGTAAACAAGGGAATTTCTTGACAAAGCAGTGACTTACATTTTGAACTTTAAAATGGAAAAAACCCCCAAACAATTAATGCCTTTTTAAATGTGTGTTGCTACACACATTTTACTTGCATAGTTTGATTGGCCCTCTAAATATTTTTGACTTTTGAGTTTTTGACAGTTTTACAGTGAAGCCTAACTCATTCAAGCCACTGCATAAAGTGGTGTACAAGTGAGGGGCACCTATACCCCTGGCTCCCTGTAATGAATGATGCATTGCACTTTAGGTATGCAGGTAGCTGTCTTGGAAATCTCAGGAGGAAAGCAGAGGTGGACATACTGCTTAGCAAGTCTGATGCCTTTAAGATATGCTGAACTCAGTGCAATTTACTGCTCTGTGCATGCACCTGAATTCCTTTTAGCATGAGTTAGACTTCCTGTAGTCTTGACTTCCTACTTGACTTCCAGAGACCTGAAAATCTAGGATGATATGATAAATCACTCTTCTTAGACAATATTTGTCAGCATCTCCAGGGAAACTCACTGGTAAAGAAGTTGTGAATCTCTAGATGGATATTAATATATAGATGGTGTTAAAGTGGTGGAACCACCAAGTCTCCTAGCATTTTAAGAATGATGATTCAGATGTGTTCAGTGGTATAAGCGTACCTTTCATACCTACTGAAAAGTCAGGTTGTCTTCATAACAAGACTTTTTTTTCTAGAATTATGCTCTACATTCCGCTAGAAAGCTTTGCATAATTGCATATTATTGGGTATTTTAAAGAAATGTAAAGCAACATAAGAAAGTATAATACTGTAGTTTAAGTGTAATGAGTTATTTTTACTTTTTCTACTTTCAACATCTGGCAATTTTTTCTGAAGTGCTATCGGTCTAAGACAGTGCCAAGAAGTTCTTTTTCAAATGAATATCTCTATCTCATACGTCAGAAATACCAAGTATGGTTTACTTAGTTTATTACAGTGCTGTATGGATGTCTATTTAAGTGATTCTTCATGTGTCCTTCAAATATGCAAATAGCATAATCCTTGTTTTTAAAGAAATAGTTACACATACTAATTCAGGATAAAAATGTAAGCTTACTGCAGCCTGATGAAAAACATCAAACCTGCCTCCCTACAGTACTCAGTTTTCATGAGAAGAACTCTGTTGACTTAACTGAATTTAAGCTATGATTAAAGCAGTGTAGGAAAAATCTGTGACAAACATAGCTCATACACCATAGATGTAATAATTTATCATTTTTTCATCAGGAAGAAGGATAAAACACTACATAAACTTAGCACCTGATAACAGAGACAAAAACTAGTTAMTGCCATTTGCAAACTGACCACATTAGGGCAAGGGATTCTTAAAACTTACAAGGGGACCAACAGAATGAAGGTATATTGGGTGAAAAATGTGCTGTAAAGGAACTCTGGAGAAGACATAGTACGTGAGGTAAAGTGCTGCTTTGGAGTCATGTCAGCCATCCCATTCTACAATCTACATTCTACAATTCTACATCCCCTATGAAAACACACAGGAAAATCTGCTTTCTGGAGTGTATAGGTGTTGTTAGTTAGATGAACAGAATTCTTCATAAAAAATAAAAACCTACTATTTTGAATGGTGGTTTTAATAACAAAATGGGAAATGTAAATGGTCTGTACAATGTTCTACAAAGATTAAAGGTGACAGAAATATATTTGAGTTCAACAGATTGTCTTATGGTGAAAAATAACTTTGTACAATAGTTTAAGTGCTGAATAAAATGTTTTGTGACAGAAATTTCCTACAAAGGAAAAATTGAAGGAGGCATGTTTCCAGTGTAGGGTGCATATATTTGACATACTGTAAAATTCACAAGTATTTAATTGTTGTATTCGTGAAATATATGCAGTGAGCTCTCTGCAGTTTTCAGCCAGTGTCATGTCTGATTACACTATTTTGAGCTAAATGTTTCAGAAGTCACAAGCAGCCTTTGCTAAATGATTATCTATAATCAGCCATATCTATCTGATTATCAGTGACTTCACTGGCTAAAGCACTATATGCCTTTGGAGTGTTTACCCCTTAAGGCTTTGCTCACGCTGTAGTTACCCCTGCATAACTTTTTCCTTGTTTGCAAAAGCAGATGACTACACAACTTGTGGGAGCCTCAGCTCTTGCCTAACAGTTGAAATTTGACATTGTTTAGCACCATTGGTTTGTCCTTTTCTGCTCTAGTGTTCATAATATCCTTATATCATCTATATTTAGGAACTATAACGACTTCTGTATATAAATTGCTACATAGCATTAAAAGGTCTGTTAGAATCTCATCCTCAATCTAATAGGTACAGCATTATGTTATCACCCAACAGCATGCAGTGACAGAGAGGGAAAACTATAGCTTTTCAAACAAAGCTAAGTTAAGGATAATTTAGTTTGGGTCAAAAGCTGGATCTACTGGTAAAAGTTAAATTTCATCTAACCTTTGGGCACTGCACTTATTATTTGTGCATATCTTTGGGAGRAAAGAAGAACATAACAGATTATAAAGAAAATAGTGTTCCTGCCCATAGATTTTCTGTCTTTTATTAAATGTGTCATGACTCGTGGATTCAGATATATTGTTTTGTAAATGTAATTATTTTTCCTATCAGTATTAGGAAAGAAAAGTAAACAGGATTCAATCTAATTTATGAGACACTTTAGAAGATGATTTGAAGCAGACTGATTACAATGTATCAGTCTTAACTACAGTATATATAAACTGAATAATATGAAATATTAATCTACTGTTTTCAGACCAAAGAATCAATACACAGAATGGAAGCTGACTTAAGTGCATGGAAAAAATTAAGAAATGAAGAGAGCTTTGTGTAGTTTTAGGATAGTTCTGGAACTTGACAATTAAATTAAAACAACCAAAATCCCATTCCTCCAAAATAAAAGCATGAATCTTCAGAACTAAGCACTTGACTGCTTTTTTTAATTGAATTTTTAAATATAATCTATTTTTCACTTGCTTCTTGCAATGCTAAATAAAAGCATAAATAATTTAATTGAAAAATTAAATTAAGGAGAATCAATTTGTGACAGATTTATGAAAGCATATAATGGCTATTACACAATATTGGGCACCTATACTTCTGATTTAAAAAACAGATTTCCTACATGATCATAATGAATGATTCCAGAAATATTACTTGTTTTGTTTTACTTCTCTGGTTCTGGGTTTCCCTCTTCTTATTGACACTCTAAAACCATATCTATAAAGCTCAGCCCTGTGTCGTGCCCTGCAGAAGATTCTGATTCAAACGTGAACTTCTTGATGCACAGGGAAGATACTCTCCATGCTTTAGCCCTTTGACTTGCAGCCTATTTTTTCTCTGAATTCAGGATTGAAACTCTTTTCACTTGTCTTCACTTGGTCTCTAGGTTTTTAAGACTTGAAGTTATGCCCCAAATATGCTGTGGTGCTCTTCGTGTTCCACTGGCACACCAGTGGAACAGCGAGCACCACCCTACCTGCAGTACAGAATGATTGGTCTCAACATGCAGCAGAATTTTGCACAAAGAGAGCTAAAATGTTCAAGTTCAAATTTCTAAAAAATATTGTATGAACCAGTAACTGATAAACACGATTTCACTGTGGTTTGAAGTGGTAGAGAAAGTGAGGCTGGATAATGCAGGCAAGCTGCCAAATAGGAAAGTCAGATTTTTCAGCACAGGCAAGACCCTTAGGCCTACAACTAYACTAGTAAACAGAATGAACTGGGAATAATTTTCTGGCTTGAGGTCAAATGGTATTGCAGAGCACATGTCCACACAGCTAACTGTTCTCATATCTCAGTCAGAGTGGCACCATCCAAACTGCTTGTTGGGAACAGTTTGTGGCCTGTATTGTCACCCAAGCCATGCCCAGACATGCGGGTCAGTGCTGCTGGCCCACGCCAAATCTGCAGAGACTGCAAACCAGTGAGCAGTATGGACTACTGTGTGCTAATGCCGTGGCTGAGACAGAGGCCCTGTTTAATTTACTATTACAGTTTGATTATCTGAAAGATTCACACTTAAGCAGAAAGGAGGTCCAAGCAGATTTCAACCAACGAAGTATAACTACAATAGCCTAAAATTATCCCAAGTTAATTTTAATCTCTTAATTTTGTATGCAAGTTTTGTGGCTTTCTGGTACACAGCCTTTCAAGGCATGCATGCACATTGGGCCAAATTAATCAGACTCAGGGACAGCACATCTCCCATTCTGGAGCAGCTGGTGCTGCTAGATTACCAACCCTAGAGTATTGCGTGGCTTCCACTGCCCTCTGGGGCTGGCAATCACAATGAATCACAGAGACGTGACCACAGTGTTGAGCATGCCTGCTCCAACCTGCTCCAGTCCCTTCTTTCCTCACACCTATTTACTGTATCATGGCTTCTCTGAAGGTCAGCCATGCAGCCTCCAGAGCACTAAGATTTTGTGACTAGGATTTGGCATTTAAATTGCTTTTATTTTATTTTCAAGGCAAGATTTTTGCTTTTTCTCTTTGAGTATTAGTTATTAAAAGATGTCAAAGACAATTGCCAAGCAAAAAAMCAAAMCAAAACAACTTTTTTCCTCTCTCCCTGTCTCTGTATACACACACAGAGAGCTATTTTCCCTCTGTATTCTTTTCTTATACTGAGGATAAGCATACAGGTTGGGGTTATTGGTTCATTTGTTCAGCCAATTTTGCAGAACTGTCCTTGGCATTCAGGGACAAATAATTCTTTCCAATCAGCAAAAAGGAGACAAAAGAGATAATCCAATACTGCATTAGATTTGCAAGCAGTTCAAGGTCTTATCAGGCTTAAAGATCTTTTTTCAGAGAGATGTAGAGGTTTCTCAAAGAAATATATAGAACGTTATAAAATTGAAGTAATAGTTATAACAGTGGAGACAGCAGAGTAGAGGCAGTATATGATTTCCTTTCAGATTCTGATGACCTTGACACTAATTATGAGCAAACAGTCCATTATTGTTATGTCTTTAAAAAGACAATAATTGCCTCTACATTTCTTGATTGCCAAGAAAAGGGATTTTGATACTCATTTATCAATTACTTGGAAACACTTAATATCAAGGTTAGTTCCAAATTCTGAGTTCAATTTGCTGAAAGAAAAGATGCCAGTAAATTTTCAATCTACCAGCCTTGGGCCAAGATAGGTCTTGTGATAGCACTTAAAAAACAAAAAACAGCCATAGTTGCCATTACCTATCTACCAACAGATGCAATTTTTTTTTTTCTGCATAATAAACAATTTCCCTCAATTAAGAGTGAAATGCATCACTGAGTTAACATGTAAAGCAGGAAGGAATTGCTTAGGAAAAGATACAGGGACTAGGCCTGAAAGTGCCAACCATCCTTTCTTCTTATTGGTTTTAGAGCTCAGCATTTCACAAGATTTGACCAGAGCCAAATTAATCGCTTGCATTTAAATGCCTGCACTATTTCACTCCAGTTAATAGATGTCATGCTTTAGCATGAAGGGAAGCCTGAAGAGAATTGCATTGTGTAGAGTGAGAGTGCAAGAAGTAGCCTAAAACCAAATCAGATCCTGAAATTAACTACTCTCTCTCGCTCCCACCTGCTAATATCTGCAAAATTTTCTTTGAACTTCTAAACATAGAAGAGATCAATTTACAGGCAACATAAACAGAGGTGGCAGTCAGTGCCTGTTCCTAATCTATTAGAGTAGCCGGACCTCACTTGGACAAAACTCCTATTAGTCTCAAATTCTGTGTGAAAAAGAAAAGTTGGCATTGAGATGGCTTTCACTGCTGGCTTGTGCTGATAGCCAGCATAAGGTCTGTGCATCAGTAATTTCTAAAGGCAGGTTTAGTTGGAGCTGGACCCCTTCCCCACTGGCAACGTGAACTGGTCAGACATGAATCAACTCCTGTCAAGAAGCTGTGTACTCCATGAGCCATTGTCTACTACAGCAAGCTCCCCCCACCGCACACACGCGCTTCTTCCCTTTTTAATATTTTTTAAATAAAGTGTTGAGCCTTTTTAATATTTTTTTTTTTTAAGACAACACCCTTAAAATGAAACAAATGAAAATAAAGCACGAGGTGGGAGATTCTACCTCCCCTTGTATGACTTCTGTAGTTGCCACTCCCTTTAAGAATGAATCTTGCTCTTTTTCATATATTTATTGACATAGTATAAACCAACAATAACCCTGCTTAGCAAAAGTCTTAACCTGCATACCAAGCAGCTAGAATTGTACCTCGTAAAGCTAAATGCATCTGCTTCCAGGGAAAAGAGGTAAATCAGCTAAATGGGTTTATAAAGGTTCACTTGCTTTTGCTACACCTCTCTCTCAGTTTATAATTCTCAAAGACATATATGGAGAGGCCTTCCACCTTCTTCAGGGCTGCATATTTGAAACACTGAAATATATGTATATGAAATTTTCTGGTTATTTGAATCATACATTTGAATGCTTTTACCAAAACCAGTGAAATATTAGAATAAAATAATTCCTTAGACACAGATTTTGTGAGGCAGATGCACATTTGCAGCATTTTAAGGTTTTCATAGTTTCTTTGATTCCAACAGCCTGACTCAAACACTTCATGTTAGCTGTGTCTTTGAAGTTCTTTGTTAAATGTAGACCTAAAGAAGAATTCTTTGGCTAAGGCTCATCCAATCTTCCATTTATGAAATAAAACAGATCTTACCTCAGCCCTTTCACTTTTGAGAGACAGAAAATTCCTGTTTCTGCTTGTAAAGAGACTGGTGTCAGAGAAGTTTCAAAGGAAATGATGAGCTGTAACAAAACATATTCCTTGTGAGGTAAAGAGAACAACAGAGTTTCCAGGTCTCCTGTATTAAGCTTTTTAGGTGAAAACAAATCTTCTAGTACCAAAAATAAGATTCAGATGCTGGTCCTTATGACCTTATATGAAAATAAGGGTTGTTTCACATGTCAGTATTCAATTCTATAAAGTCGCTAGACTTTACAAGCACTTGCAAGATGTGAATAAGGTTTAAAAATCCCCATCTTTTAAGGAGCAATTACTTGTTTTAAATTTGCTCAATATTAGAAATAATAAGGATTTTGCTTTATTTAAGGAGAAGGCTTAAATTGGTTTAAAAGACATAAGAATACTTTTATCTATGGATTCAAAAGCAAGTCCATTGAACTCAATGGAGATGCATCTTTTCTTCAGGCTCTGGATCCAGCTTGATTGCCAGTTTGATAGCAGAGGCAGTGTTTTTACTGAGAGCACTCTAATGGTACCTTACTGCAAACAGCTAGTTTCAAAAAGAAAGAATTACAACTCTCTGCAATGAACAGAGAACCCTCAAAATAGTGCAGTTAAATTGTGGTTCTGAGCAGATTTGCGTTGGCATTCATTCCTCACATTTGGAGAGACTTGGATCCGTCAGGATTTGGGTGGGCTCGTAGCTACCATCCCTGCCATATAAAATCCAGTCTGGATCCCAAGAAACCCAGAGGTTTACCAGAGTATGTAATACTAAACTATATCTTTTGATAAGCAAATCTGGAGTTAAAAACCCCAGCTTTTGCACGCACCTGATGGTCTTCAACATTTCTTTTGTCCTCTTATGTCCATCCAGGATCATGCCTGGCTTTTAGCGAGCTCTTTGTTTCTTCTGCTGATCCTGGAGTTGCTATTACCTTCAACAGCATTGTTTGTTTTCACCAAAAACTAAGTTTGGCAGTTACATTCTACCACAAAATCCCATTCAGCTCTTCATAAAAGGGATAAGTAATACAAGCTCTGCTGAAGAAACTGATTCTTGTTCTTGGCTTTTTTGTCAGCTGGTTGTAACTGTGGGTGACTCAGAGAGGCCACGTGCCTCAAGGGCTTCCAAAACTTTTGCCTCCCCTGGGCAAGGAGATACAGTTTGTCTTAATGGTTCCAGATGGTTACTAAAGGTTAGATTGCTTAGCTATATTGCATTGATGATCATTCTAAGAGCAGGCAAGCAGTAATTAATTGATTCCATCTGTATCTACATTTGGGCAGAGTGATTTATCATGACCATTCCTACAAAGCAGCAGAGGGCATACGATTAACAAGTCAGCCCTGATGGGCTATAGTGGTGTTGAGAGACTGACAGAACTGACAAGGCTTTCCATAAGAACATTAATATACAAGTTAAGCTATTGCAATGAACTTACTATAGCTTGAAGTTTGAATACAGAACGTATATGTAACCTTGCTATGCTATTCAGCGGTAAGAATTACTTCATGACAAAATTTGTCCAAATACAGAGACACTGAAAATAACATCTGAAACTGCTATTGTGTAATTTTTGGTTAGAAGGTCACATCACCTCAGATAAGTGGAGCACTTTCTATTAAGGTTTACCATTTAAAAACGAACCAGGGATTCTCTGTCAGTGACCTATTTTAGGAAACGCAGAGTGCAAGATATTACAGTGCATATACTGAAGTTGTCTTTCATGACTATTTTTGGAGTACCTACTATTCTGATAGGCTATTACAATTACATATTCATGAAAGAACAATATAACTTTTTCTGAATGCTACAAAGGTTCCAATATTTACTGTAAGTAAGGATATTCTAGAGATCAAAATTCAAAGACTGTTCAAATCTTAGTCTCATACCTGCCACTATACATGGTCAGAGTTAGGATCCATATCGTGTAACATTCTTATTCTGAATCATTCGGGTGACRTAAGGGACTTTATAGGATKTGCATAAGAGTTTTCTGAATTAGTATTTTTGGAAGTTGTCRTCTTGACGTTGGAAAGCCCACCAGAGAGCCAAGTTCTTCCAATTCACCTGTTCAATCCATAAAACAAGATCTGTGGACAGTTCCTTATTTCCGTAAGGCAATTTCTACAGTATTGAATTACATAGTTTTGATGCATTTCATTGTTTGTTTCCAGAGATGTGACTCATTGTATCACAAAAGAAGCATTTGAAGGACAAATGCAGAACTGTTCTCATTAGTGATGGCAGTTTTTCCTCAAAGAAAAACTTGCTGGGATTCGTACTTGAGTACAGTCACTGGTCCTAGACTGATGGGTGAATTTCTCCTTGTGAAGGCTGGACTTTGGTTCATCATATTTTAAATAGGTCTTTCTGAGTATTCTGTACATTTTGAATAGAAGTCTAACCAATTCTGTAAGTGGATTCACTTGATGACAAACCTGCTAAAAAGAGCCAGGTGAAAATTTGATACTTGAAAACAAGTTACCTATGTGAAGGCCAGCACTCTTTCTTTTACAAAGGCAAACATAGCTCATGCTATTATTTACCACTATTTTGCAGTCCCGGTAGAAAACAGGTGACTATAGTATTTCAGTGTAGGCCTATCTATAATTAAAATAAACTTGCAAGTAATCTATTCTGGCTATACTGTAGTAACAGCTGTCAGATTGAGCAGCACTTTGTAAATCACCTTCTGTTTAACATGCAAGTGTTAGAGTTATTTATAACTATACCGTATAAACGTCACAAAGGATGTTTGGTGATTCACAGATGGTAACAAAGAACATACTGTGGGACAGACATAGGAAAGAAAGCAGCATGTTTTTTTAGACGGAGCCATTTGGAGTTCTTCACACTATTCCCAAGCAGCCCCCGAGGGCATCAGCATTGCCACTGGATTGGACTTCTACCCACTTTGCCTGAAAACCCAGCTCTGCTGAAGCTAGCAAGAATTTTGCCCTTGTTTTTCTAAAAGCCAAACTTTCACCGGTGGCTTAATGTGAGAATTAATACTATATTAGCATAGAACAACAGAGTGAAAATTTGAGTGTGGCAGGTTTGCATCGAGTGCAATAATTCCCCAGGTTCTATCTACCTTTGAACCATCAGGTACCGCTCATACATATGACTAAGTGACATATATACTATTTTGCTAAATATGTTGTAGATGACAGCAAAAAACTGGCCCAGGCATTCCACCAGCCTGAGGAAAAAAGGCAGGTTTAAACCTGTTCTGGCAAACTCACCTAAAACTGTGCAAAGCAAACATATTTCTAATTTGACAACTGCGATCTCTTTAACATCAGGATTTTCACAAAGTTACCAAAAATTTAAATAAAAATTTTAAGTCTGTCAGAATAGCCTAGGAAAGGAAGTCCCATGCTATTTAAAGCTTAATAAAGCCAAGCTTTATTGGAGATTGGCTCCTCCTTTCAGCTCTTTGACCGGAGAAAGTATCTGCTCTGAGGACCTTGACACCGCTACATAGAGAGCTAACCTTGGAGTTCACTGTTAAATGTATAAGATAATTCAGGACAAATCACAGGTGTTTCCTCAGACTTTCAAAATTTGTATGCCACTGACTCCATGGTTATATGTTGCTGRTTGTTGGGGAAGGGGATTTACAAGTATATTTAATTTTTAATCTGAAGGCCTTTGGTTATGGTGTTGGCCATTGTTCTTGTGCCTCGTGACCTTCAACCTCTTTCCTGGCTGTGATCTGTGCTTTGTGATTTCTGGTTGATGATCATCATATGCAGCTAAAATGTAAGAATTTAAAAAACACTGATAAGTATAAAATGATTTTAGCTATATTGAATTGGTTGCTGGAGATTTAAGCTCTGATGAACAAGGAAAAGCTTTCTTCCTGGTTACAGGGGGCTCTCTCCCCTTTCGCTGTTCGCGATATTTGATCAATTGCCTCACTCAGATATGACTGAATCTCCTGGAACTGGTAGAGATTAGATTTGTCCAGAAGTTTATTCTACAACTTTGGGAAAGAGCTGGATTAAATAGATCTGCGGACCAAAATTTTGTGATGTGGCTTTTGGGGAAGAAAGCATTTGGACTGGTCTTCCCATACTGTAATAGTAAACATACACCTGTGTGAGACCCACAGCCACCAGCTCAGAGCAGATGAGTAACTCAGAATCCTAAATCAATGAGTTGGTAATCTTTCTACCAAAGCTGCAATAAAAAGTAATACCTACTACCATATATGGATGTGTTGCTTTTTGAAATGCCAAAGCTTTTCTACTGACAACTAAACTTACAGTGCCTGGTCAGCTCATGTAGAACAGTGAATAATTATTACAGAAACGAGCAATTTTTGCTTATTGGTCAATTTTATACAATTGATAGTAGAGAGAAGCATCATTCCAGTCTCCGGGCTGGAATACTTCAGTCTTGTACAGCTTACATACTTCAGAATGTAAAGTAGGTCTCCACAGAGAGATTACTATCGAATGAAAAAGCAGCAGAAAGGAGATTTTTTAAAAAATAAATATTTATCAGTTAAAAATTAATTCTTATTAGTTGTTTCTAACCAATAGCACATTAGTATTTGCACTACTTTAAAATCAGTAGGGATATAACATTCTGCCACTTACAAGCATTAGAAACAATTGTTAAAAGCATTCCCCAGCCATTGAGTGAATTTAATTCTCTATGGTTGACAGTGGTAGTTTTGACTAATTACTGGAGATGGCATTGTGGATAATTTCAAGGGCCAAAAAATACTTAAGCCAAAATTTACAGATGGAAAACAAACTTAGAAATAGTATCAGACCTACAATTCATTGATGGCCCTTAAAATTTTCTTTGTGATTGTAATGTAATAGAAAAGCTACAGCTGCATCCAAATGTTTTTTCTTTATTTCTTTTCAACTTTAGATTTTTTTTTCCTTTTACTCTTCTGTTTTACTGATGTTTTATAGCGACTCTCAGAGAAATCATATTACAATAAATTTGTCTTTTCAAAGCACTTCTAAAACCTCATACCATTACCTGGTAGCTAATACAAAACTAATCAGCTTATCTAGCATAAGTTTTCATTGCTTGTTGAAATAATAGCTCTTAGTTGCTCTTGGCCAACATAACTACTGCCTAAAAATTGCAAGCTCCAAAACCACCTATAAAACAAGCAAACAAACAAAAAACCCACAGGCTTTATAAAGGCAGAAACAGTCAATCAGATCCTGACAAAATAGACCATCTAAATGTTATGTTTATTTAAATTCTTCACACTCTTCCTTTGAAAAGAAGAGACAGTGTCCACATATCCTTCACAGTTCATTAATCTTACCAGGATACAATGGCATATTAATCAAAACTAGTGAAAGGAATGCTGTCCACAGCTGACTGTAAGATACACAAGATGTGTCATTGCATTTCTTTGGAGAAGCTTGTTTATCCAGCAGAGTATCCTTAAGGATTTAATTCCAAAAGTAGGCATCCCCAGCATTTGCCCAAATAAAAATGCAAAGGATCTTTTGTCAAGAATTCCTTTGTTTTACTTAAAGTAACTTTTGTTGTTGAGGAAAAAACAAAAAAATTTGGAAAATTCTCTGTTACACCTCTTTAAATTTCACCCAGGAGTTAATTTATAACTTCAGTAAGATGGGGAAAAAGAGATGAGATGGAGACATCTGCTGATTAAATGTCTCACAATTAAAGAAAATGAAAATGAGTATTAGAAAATAGAGCTATTTGTACAGCTTGACAGTTGAAGAACGTGTATTAAAATACGCAACTTTGGAGCGTACCCTGGAGTTGGCAGACTAACTACGATATAGAAGTTTGGGAAGAATAATGATAACAGATTCTTTGGCTTAGCTCTCACCACTTTGACTGATGGCTAGAAATCAATACCACAGCTGCCATAGAAAGCAATATCATTGACCGCGTGTTCATTGCTTTTTCGATCTTCAGGAATTAGATTTTTGAAGTTACATGCGATCAATCATTAGTTTAATCATTGTTTTGCTTTTTTGTGTTTTATCAAGCAACAGATATTGACCTTTGAGGTTTTGAATTTTTAATGCAGTTTTAATTCATAATAGTTCCCTGCACTCCACTGATATATGTATTTCTCCCGTACCATTGTAGTTGCAAACAGAAGTCCATATAGCAAATCTAGAATGTGTCCATGAAGCAGCAACGTATGAAGCTTTGAAACACTTGCTTAGAACAAATGCATTTTAAATATTAAGAGGTATTAAGTAACATCATAATAACAACAACTTAGAACTAGACTTTAAAGAARCCATACGCACACTTTTAATTCTTGCAATAGCATACTCCAGACTGTGTCTAATTTACTGTATTTATTTGGTTTAAAAACTCTCCCTTTCTTGTCTCCTCTCCTCCCCATTTGGAACATATATTCACTTTGCTGAAGTATGCATCTTTCCTAGGAAACCTAACTATCGGTCTTGAGCAAGTCCTGGTAACAGGCATTCCTCAAACTGTGATTTTTCTGTATGTTAATAGCACAGTTAATGCGCTTATGTTAACAAGATATTTTCAGTGTCTTTAAAAAAACCAAACAACAATACAAGAAACCCTATAATTTTCTAGACTTTTCAGAATTAAATGTAGGTGTAAATTTCAGAATCCACTTGGATATAAGGATTGTGCTTTGGCACAGGTGTTGCTGTACTAAACTACTAAAGTAAAGACTAATATAAGATCAGAAAATACTCTACCAGAGATGAATTTTGCTGATAGCTGCTTCTCTGACTGCGAGTTTCCATAAACTGCTACAGACTGAGGAAACCATTACAGCCATCCACCCAGACCCTGCAGGAAGTGCTCTCCTCACCCTCCCATCATGATCCACCTGACAGATTGGTGGGGCCATGGCTTTAAATTAGACTCAGCCAATACTCCTTGAATGGGAGGACTATGAAATCTGTAGGCATTAATTAAATCAAAATAGCATTAGGCTTCCTCTCATTTTATTGAGATTTGAGAGATTCTGGGAGTGAGTAGATTGACAAAACCAAGATGCAACAGGAGAAAAAATCAGTATGAGTTAAAATATATTTATAAGAGTTATATGAAAACAAATCTGCAGTGTAGAAGTAAGGTAATATCGCAGGTGTTTGGGCTGTTTTATCTGACCTTTAAAGTCTTTGTTCAAGGAACATTCTGTGACCAGCATAGACTCCGTACCCTCGTTCTGAGTAACGGGAAGATTTGGAAACTGAGAACTTATGCTTAAAACATACATATTTGACAAAATTAGAGCATATATAGGTGTAATTTTTTTATAGTTTTCTCAAAATTTTAAAGAAACTGCAGATTGATATTTGTAGGAATATGTTGCATTTTAAATATTTTCTGTATTTTTCCCTTTAAGAACAAAAACAAAAATGGAAAAATGTACTTAATTTTAGTTCCTCTGTTGTTGGGATTAAAATTTAACTGGTTCAAAGGACATATATGCCAGAGAAGACTGTTTTATGGTAGGAATAACTGGACATGTTTCCATGTTAATCTAACTGAAGAACAACTCTCTCTGACAGCAGCTCTTTCTTAAAAACTGTCTTAAATCCAGTTCCTCACAAAGGAGAATTAGTAGAGCAAGAGATTCCAGCTGTTCTAAAAGGCCATTCACGCATTGCATTACATTAGACTTGTTTTCAAAATCTCTACACTTTTTGCTACTATGCTGTTTTGCCTCTTTAGCATAATAATAGGTGTATATATCTTATCCCTTGTAGATTTTTTAAGTACTAGGGAGTGCTATTAAGCAAATGCAGTAAAACAATGTAAAGCAGGAATGCAAGGAATGTGGACAAGATCAGCTCATGTTTTAGTCATATGAATCACTGTTTTCTTATTACTGAACTGTTAACCTACAGTTTGGTGTTAATCTATAGTTTGGTAAAGAAATGTATTTGTTTTACCTGGAGAACATAAGAAGGGATGGGGTCAAGTAATCCATTCCTTGCCTAGCATGGGTCTTTGAGAAAGAACCAGGAGCACTTACAGCCCTAGCACAGCTCTGCTGCTTCTCACCCCCGCGCTCAGAACATTATTTTCCCTCCACTATTCTGTAAGATAAAGCAGATAGGAGAGTTGTCTAGGCACTAAGGAAGTACATGCTGTACCCTTTCTAAGCAGATGCAAGAAAGTGTCCCTGTATGTGTTGTGTCCCCTAAGCTACAGTTGAAGCAACAGGGTTTCTGCATCCCCAGCTCAACACTACGCACGTGGGCCCTCATCTGCAGCCTGTTAATAGTCAACGGGAGTCATTGCAGTGACTACAGTGGGCTTTGAATCCAGCCCTGGAGAAGAGTTAAGGCTTCACTTGTCAGCATAAAGAAAGGCTGAAAAACCTGATGAGCAAAACAATTGCTTTAAAATATTTCTTCATTAAATTCTCATTCTAGAAGGGACTCTGGCTATCAAACACCGTGTGGCATAAGGAAAGGACAAGACTGTATTTTCCAACTCATGAATCRTCTGATGAGTGTTAACCTTTCAACCACTGGGAAATAATCAACCGATCCCCCAATCAACAAAAAAAGTTGATAAATAGCAAATATTACATAAAAATCACATCACATTTAAGCATGTTGAATGAAGAAATCTATGTTCATGTGTTACCGTAAGAGTCTTTTGTTTTCCTATGTTGTTATATTTCTTTACCATTGTCCTGGTTTCAGCTGGGATAGAGTTAATTTTTTTCCTAGTAGTTGGTATAGTGCTATGTTTTGGATTTAGTATGAGAAGAATGTTGATAACACACTGATGTTTTTAGTTGTTGCTAAGTAGTCTACTAGTCAAGGACTTTTCAGCTTCCCATGCTCTGCCAGGTGCACAAGAAGCTGGGAGGGAGCATGGTCAGGACAGCTGACCCAACTGGTCAATGGGGTATTCCATGCCATGTGACGTCATGCTCAGTATATAAAGCTGGGGGAAGAAGAAGGAAGGGGGGACGTTCGGAGTGATGGCGTTTGTCTTCCCAAGTCACCGTTACGCGTGATGGAGCCCTGCTTTCCTGGAGATGGCTGAACACCTGCCTGCCGATGGGAAGGAGTGAATGAATTCCTTGTTTTGCTTTGCTTGCGTGCATGGCTTTTGCTTTACCTATTAAACTGTCTTTACCTCAACCCACGAGTTTTCTCACTTTTACCCTTCCGATTGTGTCCCCCATCCCACCATGGGGGGAGTGAGCGAGCGGCTGGGTGGTGCTTAGTTGCTGGCTGGGGTTAAACCACAACAACCATATATTTTTCTGTTTATGTGACAATGCACTTGTAAAACAGAGCAGAGTTTTTAGCCAACTGTTACATATAGATTCACAGTAATTCATGCTGAATATTTTTTAAAAAAATCTATATTTCAGCAAGATGAATTTTTAATATGGCTAGCACTGAATTCTCTCATATAACATTAGTTTTTTTCATTCATCACCTCTACAGTTTTCTGCCTTTCAGCCCTGCAGTTTATTTATAGTTAGTAATTTTATCTGCTAGTAAAACTTACCCTTAGGTCCTTTGTACAACTAATGTCTTGTGGTAATAATAAAAAATAATCTGATTCCCTTATCAGAAATGGAAAATGTTGATGTTGCTGTACTGTTGCCCACAAAAAATGGAAAAAAATGAAGGTCAGTCATTTAATGGAAACAAATATTCAAAAGACAGAAGTGCTACATTATACCAAAGATTTGATTCTTGTCAAACTCCATTTGATAAATGAAAACCTTTTGAAGTAAAATGACTGAGAAAGTCTTCCTAACATGTAAGAAGTGAAGTTTTATTGTTTCCCTTTCACAGCCCAAGAAAATAGTTTCACTGATTTTAAGTTAGTCCCTTTGCTTTCAAGCATCAGACAAATCAAATGCAGCCACATAAAACCGCACACTCATTCTGAAACAAACATCATTACAGAGGGCTGGAGATCATAAATGCAAAACATGAATATTTAGGAATTAGGACACCAGAAACTACTTGCCAGAGGTAAAATGGTCTGCCACAGACAAGAGAGATTTAAACATGAGTTTAAATTACTCACAGAGGCATCCTTGGGCTCTGTTTCTGATTCTCCTTTGTGTTGTCCAAAGATGAACACTGGAGCGCAAATGAGAGTTGGTCTCAGCTCATCCTTTTGCTACCAGATATTTTTTTATTGTATCCTTACTGGCATTCTGGCTTTTTTTCCATTTATCTAAGCAAAAAGTTTAGAAAAGTTAAAGAAGAAATCTCTTAATTTGTAAATTGGAACTATAAAAATATTCTTTCCACCCACAAAGTATCTACTAGATCTACTCCTCAGCATCTTTTGGCCAACGTATCTTTTTAGCTAGTACAGAGAATACCAACAAAAGAAGGAGCTGCTCTTCCCCACAAACAGTCTAACATGTTTCAGAAAGTGAAAGCTGTTAAGAAAGAGCACGCAAGTCAAACATTTCAGATCTTAGTCAGTATTGATCTTCTTGGGCTTTTTTATTTGAGGTGAAAAATATTTTAGAAAATAAAACAATGATAAAAAAATTGCCTGGATATTTATTCAGGAAACTTTTCATCAGTGCTTGCTTTTAGGTGGTTCTCACATGGAACAGCCAAAGCATGCAGTTGCCCAAGGCAGCAAACTGGGACAGGAAAACAGCCATTGCCCTCCTGTTTACTTTTCCTCTACCAGAGCTCTGAAAAACAGACCAGGTCTGCTAGTAACTTTATGTTAAAGATTTTACAAACTGATGAAGGAAGTCATAACACCCCACCTTACAGAATGCCTTTCCCTTCCAACAGGAGAGGATTAAGGYCATTAGAAGGAGACAATGAGTCAGATTTTGAAAGGAAATTTCATGCTGCAAATACTGGAGCTTCCATGGAGAGAGGCCACTCCGCAGCACTCACTGGGCTCAGTAGGAGCAGTGGACACCCCAGTTAACTTTGCACCCTGCGAAGGTGAATGTGCGAAAGACTATGAGCTGGTTCTGGCAGTGTAATCCAAATGCGTGGAGGGAGACACGGGAGTTCATGGGGGCCAGGGCTTACACGTGTGCCTCTCACCAGAGACAGGACTTTGGGATCTGATTGAGAGCAGAGGCCGAAGGAGAAGACATTTACAGCAGCCCAGTGCGGTTCCCAGAAGAGGGGACTGCAGCAGTGGGTGGGATGCGAGCCTGTTAAGGGCATATATTAACGGTGCTATTAAATCAGCCTTCCAGCACAGCCTTTCTAGTTCCCTGTATGGCACTGACAACATGGAGTAGGAGCAGAAGTATTTCCTCCTGATTTTTTTTCCAGCACTAATTTCATGGAGCTGGGAAGGGGGAATGTGTCAGGGGATGGCTCCTCCTGTTACCCGCCACCCTGGTGTGTGGCTTGGTACGCCATCCTTCAGGGTCTTGGGAAGGAAAGAGGAGCATGCCGGAGATGTACAACATTTGCTTTTGTATTTTTATTTTGTTTTCCATGTCATGCCTCTGTATGTCTCATGGGAGCTCCAAGTGATTAGCCACAAACTCTGGTTGATGATCCCTTTAAAAGCAGTTTGCTGTGCTCCTGTAGAAAACCAGACTGTCCTTCAGGCAAAAGCAGCATATACAAAATACAATGTATTTGCTAAAAATGTGCCTTTCCCTCTTTGAAGTTGCCTGTAATTACATATCTAGGGAATAGTTTGATGTTTACATTTTCAAGTATATGGGTGGTTGTATTTAGCATAATATTTTTCATCTTCTCCCTTTCTTTTTGCACTTTTTGTGGTCATAAATTAAATTACATTATGTTACAAAAAGGAGGATTGAAAGCAAGCCACAGCAGCCCTGAAACAAGAGGCCAACAACCAGTAAGGCACTTTTAGGTGGTGGCCATGTCCCCTGAGCCTTCTGAAAGCGATGCCAGCTGGCTCTCTCTAATAGTTCCCATTCAGAAGAGAGTCTGGCTATTTCCCGTGATGTCTAATGCCCAAAGGGATCTACTGACTAGTCTGACATCACTTCTTGGGGAGAAAAGCTGGCCAGCTGCCACAGCCTCTCCCCCCTGCAGCCAGACCAAATGTCTCTTGCTCAATAAAGCTGGCTTTGGGCCCCTGGGTTAAATTCTTCTCTTAGATTCAGGAGCATAAATTCTGAAAGCCTTAGTTGGTTTCAAAGGGGTTATTCCAGATTTACACCAGTTTTCTTGTGATCAGAGGCCAAAGCAAGGACTAGAGTACATAAAATAAATCCAGGCTTTTGGTCTAAATTTATAAGGTTCCTTTATAAAGCCTTCAAACAAGATTTATCCTCTGGTTAAAAATATGTTTCAGTTGACTTCATCTTTGTCAGCCATTGAACAACGTCCTAAAAATCTTCTTTTGCCACTAACACAGCATTTATTATTTATATAATATATGTGCATACATGTGAACAGTACCACAGAAATAATTTCAACTATAAATTTACTGTCGTCTTTTCAAAAAATAATTGTGGTTTTGTGATTTTTCTTGAATTCATTTATAGCTTTCACAAACATTCTCTAAAAATTTTAATAAAGTAATTTATATTCTTTAGGTTGGTCGTTAATTTTCTTCACACAAATAGACTGTTAATGCAACTTTATGGTTGCAGACATGAGCTCCAAATAATGGCCTCTAGGAACTATGCACTGACATCAGTGGGATTTGTGTGTGTTTCTGCAGGCAAAATGTCACTCTATGTTATTAATTTGGGGGCAGTATTTGTTTGCACATTTTGGTTTTCAATATCTTGGTCATTAAAATTAGAGAAGCTTAATGATGCATATTATAATTTAAGTTTTTGAATACTTAACATATTCTTTAAGTATTTTCATATATTTCCTGGAAAAATTCCTGCTTTTTTATCAGGTGCTTTAATGGAAGGTTAGTATACATGCTATTTTGTGCTATAATGGACATCAGCTGCTTGGGACGGCATTTAGGAATCCTGGACATTTTTAAAGAGATATGCTATTGGCATCTTAGTAGGTCTGTCTGTTATTAAGGTTTCTTACCACTGCTTTGTAAGAGCATGTTTTCAGTTGCAAGCACTGAGAAACTTCAACCATGTGAGTTGCATTTTCTGTGCTGTCTGCTTCAGGCTACTTATTTTTAGCTAGAGAAAGTTTCAGACAGAGCAGTTCAGCTTTTAAAAAAACATTTAGTCTAGGCTCAGCAAATAGGTGGGAGAAGGGCATAGGAAGTGGCCGTGGGGATGGAGAAAAGGGGGAATCCAAGGGAGGGAAACTAATTTGGGAGACAGTTACTGGGAAGGGGAAAGACAGCTCAGAGAAGGAGGATGGAGGAAGGTATTACACCGACCAGTGAGGTCTGCATTAAAGTGAATGCCAGAGATGAGTTTAAACTGGAGTCTTGAAAAGTGAGCTGACAGAGATAGAATAGAACTGGATAAGGAAGCAGAAACCGAGGAAGAAAGTTTTTGGAGGGACAGGGCAAACCTTGGAAGTGGTTTCCAGGAGGAGTTGCTCCATTATCTTCCCATGGATCGCGGTGAGGCTAACTAGCCTGTAGTTTCCTGGATCCTCCTTCTTGAAGAGAGAAGTGACATTTACTTTCTTCCAGTCCTTGGGAACCTCTCCTGATCACAACAATCTTTCAAAGATAATAGATAGTGGCCTTGCAATGACATCAGCCACTCCCTTGGCACTCATGGGTACAGCCTGTCAGGTCCCATGGACTTGTGCACGTCCAATTTGTTTAAATGCTCCCTAACCTGATCCTCTTCCACCAAGGGTGAGCCTTCCTTGCTCCAGACTTACCCAGTGGTCTCAGGGACCTGGGATTCCCAAAGGATGGTCTTACCAGTAAAGACTGAGGCAAAGAAGATTATTGAGTACAGCAGGCTTTTCCATGTCCTTTGTCACCAGGGCCCCGGTCCTATTCAGCAGTGGGCCCATGTTTTCTCTTGTTTTCCTTCCATGCTGATATACTTGTAGAAACCTTTCTGGTTGCCCTTCATGTCACTCATCAGATTCAACTCCAGGTGGGCTTTGGCTTTCCTAACCCCATCCCTGCAGCTTGGACAGTGTCTCTATTTTCCTCCTGGGCCACCTGTCTCTGCTTCCATATCTTGCATGCATTTCCTTTATGGTTGAGTTTAGTCAGGAGCTCCTTGTTCATCCATGCAGACCTCCTACTGCCTTTGCTGGATTTCCTGCTCASAGAAATGGACCATTCTTGAATTTGGAGGTGGTGATCTTTGAAAATGAAGCAGGGGAGTTGCTGGAAAAGAAAACACATCCCGAATGTTAAATACTGCTTCAGGAAATCACATTATAACTCTGCATSTGTCAAAGGTTTCCTGTCCTCCTCTCATTAAGCGAGGCACTTAAATAAAATTTTTCATAGCCATTCATTTCTTATTTTCTAGGTGTCTGTCCTGAGCTTAGGTTCTGATTGACAGAAATGCTGAGCACTATTTATTGCAACTGAGATGAATAATGATTTGTAATTTGAACATAAAGAGCTTTATTGTTCTAAACACCATGTTCAGAGCATCTCAACAGCACATCTCCAAGTTAGAGGATACTTTTGACCTTCATCTCTCTGTCCCTCAATTAAATGCCAGCCCTTACCTCGCAAGAGTTTGTGAAGTTAAATTAATTAGTCATTGTGAAGCCCTCAGAGACAGTTGTGATAAATGAGACAGAAAAGTCTATGCGGAAACTATTTCTCTTCTGAGACGGTTTGAACAGTGAGAAACAAATAAGACTGGTGCCACACGCAGCATAAAAAGTATATCAGAAGGTGCTGAACAGCTTTTTGTAAGAACTGTTCACCCCTGGCACTTAAAAAGCAAGGGTCCTATGGAAGAAGTGCTGAGAGATTATGAAATGCGTATGCATGAAGAATACAAGTACAGCTACATAGACAATCTTAAATTTTGGCATTTTCCAACTTTTAAATGATGATTTTGCAAACTTTGAAGTGTTTCTATATGTAGTTATGACAGTGTATTTGATACCTCAGCAGAATAGGTGGTGACATCAGAAGGTTTTGTTGTTTGTCACAGCCCTTCAGTTTTTCTTTACTTTGTGACTCATATTTTTATTAATATGTTTTCATTATTAACACTCAGAAATTTTTTTATTAATGAAACTAGAAGAGTGTTTCTGGTAGTATAAGAAATAGTCTCATTAGAAATAACACATTTCTTAGATGCAATACTGAACTTGGTATATGGTTAATTATCCGTGTTTTTCTCTGAAGTGAAATACGTATCTTAAATGGTCTCTAATCACACATTTCACTCAGAGCTTACACTGTCTGCATATCTTGATTACTGAGAAAATAAGGTAATGGAAAACATCTATATTGCAACGAAAAATACATATTTCATTTTCATTAACATAATGGAAGGCATTTTCTATAGAATTATGGTACTGTAACCACTGCAGCTTTGTCACATATTTTGTTACATTCCTTTATTTTCACAGGTTTAAAGCTTGGCTATAAGCCTAAGCTAGAAAATTAAAACACAAACACTCTCCCCTGTTACCTTTCAAAAAAATCAGATTCTCTAGTGCCAAATTTTTAAGTTCCAACTACACGAAGTTTTCTTCTTTCTAAAAGATGGGACATGCGCTTCTGATCCAATACTTGCCATTCAGACAACAAAGTGAGAAACTTTTCTSCTATTTACTTCTAAGAGATTTAGAATTAATGAACTTCAAAACTGAGAATACAAGCCATTYGATAAAAATTTTGCTGTGGTTAAAACCCAGTTGAAACCATGGAGTCAGCATGGTTTTACAGTAAGCTGAGACTGAAACAAATGGGATGAGTCAGTGCCCACATGCTGCTGGACCTTCAGTACTTCTTAAGTCGATCTAAACACGTCTGTCTCTGACACTACTGTGAGGTTATTCCACAACCTAACTTCTCTGCTAGCTAGAAATCTGCTTCTAATTTATCTGTTGTCAGCATACAAACAACTGGTTTTGTGCTGTCCCTTCTTCCTCTGTGGTATTTACTTTGCAGATATATTTTCCAAGAGTAATCATATCTCCTCTCAGCCTTCTTTTGTTGAGCTAAATGAGCTAAACTGTTAAACTGCCTCTCACAGAATAGACTTCTTGTGCCTATTCTTTTGGGAATGCCCTCTCTGCATTTCCTGTGTTTTGAATTCAGCATTTCGATATGGCTGTCCAGAACAATAGTGTAGCAGGAGTCTTTCAAATACTTCCCATAGCAACACTGGTATTTCCCCTTTTCCAACTGCAAAACACTTCATCTGTACTTACAAACACTGTACTACCTAGTAAAAGGCATGTTTTCCACAGCTGTGGCACGTGAAGGTTTACAGGTATCCTAAATCTAACGTGCCCACATCTTTCTCCTCATCTGCTATTCCAGCATAGAAGAGAAGATTGGGACAGTACCTTGAAGCAAAACTTTTGGAAACAGAAACAATATGCAGTGAAACTCTGAACCAGACCTAAATTCTTCTCACCAGATTCAAAGCAACTCATTCTTTATTGCAAAAAGAGCAGAAAAGGGCACATAACCTACAGGAATATTCTGTAATATTTAAAATTCCTCTGAAAATTTATGATTACTGCCTAGTAATGCTAAAAGCAAAATTATAGAAATGAGCTTACATAAAGCCAGTTACATTTCTGCTGAATGCATTGGAGGGGTAGGGAATGGTGGGGATGGGAGCAGGATTCATGTTCCATTGCTTCTATTTAATTTTGGGATATCAGGAACACACGTAGCACAGCTCCTCAGGCAACCTGGCAATACTCCAGCTCCCTGCTGCAGCAGTCCCCCACGAACATTGCCACCTGCCCCTCTGCCAGCAACCCTGGGTAGAAACTTGTGTGAATTTTCTTGTGCTTGGAAGAGGCTGCATGACTAACTGCATCCTTTCCGTGCGACCTTGCAGTCACCACCATAGGAAGTTTACACTTTTCTTTTATGTCATTTATACACTACTCTGAATTGTGACAACTGTCAATTTTCACGTAATTAAAGAGGGCTTGATGTAGCAGAAAAGATGAACATGTTTGCACTTGTGCTCGCTCCCCTCCGCCCCCTCCCAAGAAACAAATGTTTAATTTGACCAGATTCTTTTTGAGGGAAAAAGTGGTACTCAAGAGGCAGCTGGAATCTGAACGTTCAAGTTTTAACATGACACTATTAAAAATAATTTTTCATTAAAGACAATAAGTATCTGGTCGATGTGTCAGGTACTTCACAGTCTGAGATATTGTTAAAAATGTAACCAGCCATGGAGGTTTCAAGAGGAATCTGTATATATGGCACGCTCCAGTTGATGACAGAAATAAATCTTTTACATACAATGTCAAAGGCAGAATTCTTCAGCCTACACAGACACAATGAAAAGCAGGATGATCCTAGGTGATATTTTTAAGTCTGTACCACTATTCAGGATTATGCAATCATTCATTTGACTTAAGAAAACGAGAGATACAGAGATGAGAAGACCAAAGAAAGGGATGAGGTCTTCACAGCTGCCCAGTTTATTAAAGGTACCAAAATATTGTCTGAAAAGGCCGTACAAGTAAGAGAACTAAAGAACAATGAATTTAGTGAACCATGAAAAATATGACTGTTTCTTTCAAGCCCCATAGGTCTCTCTTAACAGTTGTGTGAAACAATTTTCCTTTGTGGGGGCTTTTTACATTTTTTTAATGAATGGCTACCATTCTTTTTATTCTTGATAAAAACTACATATCCTGTGGGCAGTAAGGGCACAATTCTATCTTTGGGAAAGAATTCTAAATGTTCACACATTCCTTTTATGCAAAAAAAAGAAAATCACCTTTGCAAAAACATTTTGCCGCTGTCAAAGGTTTTAGTGAATTTTTTTTAAGTCAGTGATGATTTCGCAGGTTAAATGCAGAAGTACTTTTTAGTTTGGTCAGTCATGTTGTTGTTAGGGAGTGATGGGCAGCTGTGGATGCTGGCAGACCTGGACTGGGTACTGACACGATGATACCAGGATGGCCATTTGATCTGGGGGGGTGGTCCCATGGCACCCCAGGAAAACACGCTGCTTGCCTCGCTCCCACTGGTGCAGAAGCAGGTTTTGCTTGTGTGATATGGTCAGAGGGGTGGGTTTGGTCAAGTGCAGGGCTGCCCAACCGATACCCCAGACTGCACCGATCCTATGGTTTGTGTACCTTAATATCCCTTTTTCATTTCCCGCCATTTTACCACCCACTTCCTCTGCCCCGGTCCCCTCCACAACACCCACCTAATTACTTTTTTCCCTATTGCTTCCACTTTTGCTACATCCATCCCAAATTTGCCAATTCTGATACCATTACCTAGGTAATCTTGGCCTTTTGTGGTCTTAGTGATGCAGTTACCTTGGTGCCTTGCAAGATGTTACTCCCCCAAAGGTCTCCAGAGCACCTCCCCAATTATCTGTGAAGTTGAGCCTTCTCTTCCATTTCTCACAAAACTCCCCCTTAACCACCTGTGAAACCCAGCCATCCTGCACGGCGCTACCTGTAACTTTAGTCATTTTCTCACACTCTTATCAATCATGTTCAGTACTTTCTCATGTAATGTCCAGTGATTTTCCACATCCTGTTCCCTTACCTAAACTCAGGCCAGGGCTTAGTCAGTGGCCTAGTTATTTGCTCTAATGTTGATTCCCTAAAATAGGTTTTCCATATTTCTTTTTCCCATCCTTCACTCATTCCAGATGGATCCTCTTCAGTTTCCTTAATTTTCAAATCCCACTGCATCATTTACCTATAAGCTTCTTCCTTACTTATCTTTCCCTCGGCTCAGCTGATCCACTTGTTCCCTGGATTAGGGATGTTATAGGGAATTCTTCTTTCTCTTCACCTCCTCCTATCAGCCTGTTAAAATCTGAAGACTGTTGCTGGCCTGAAAGAAATTTAGTTAACCACAGAAAGACTTCAGCAGAGAGAGGAGCCTTACTGTCAGGCAAAGGCAAATGGAAGCGCTTATCTCTCAAACAGTGGTGTAGCACTAGTTCCTCCTACTACACATTCTTAATCAGCTCCCACCATCTATTCTTGAGTACAGAAGTACAGACTCTGACGCAGGAGGATAACTGTATGCTTTCACATACATATCACAGGGAAGAGATAGTATTGGCTTAAGATTAAAAAAATTAGGTGTCCTTAACCTGAAGCACATTGAAACCCCCTTTTTTYCCATAAATTTCTAAAATTCATGGTGCTCTGAAGGGTTTCAAGCTAGGAACCCAAAAATTGACATATTCAAAATAACTAGAAACTCTAAAGATTTTGTTAATAACAGTGAAATATTACAGACATATTCTTATGTACTCCCATCACAGTGCAGTACTGAGACAGATACAGCACTCTGGATTACAGCTTTTTGTCACTTCATATTTACTGTCTACTCAAAGCTAGATCCAACCAGCACTGAAAGTCTCTGCCATGCTGAGTYGAACATAGCACTCCAGCAGCAAGGAGAGGATCTGCAGAGTAGGAGGAGGCAACACAATGTGTTTGGAAGTAGATGTCGTACTGATGGGACTACTTGGGTAATTAAAACGAGCAGGGAAACTGAAGTGATAATATAGGCATCAGGATGACTCCAGTGAATTTGAGACTGTTATGTTGTGTTGGGATGATGCTTGTCATTTTCCCCTTTTCAGTGCTCCCCCTCAAATTTATACAGTATAACAAAGATTTGAGAAATTAGTTATTCAGATTTCATTAATGTCTTTTGGCTATAAGCACACATTTAGAAAGAAAAAAATTATAACTTTTGGACAGTCTGTAATGTTGTGGGTTTTGATGATTCAGAACTTGCAGTTGGTTTCATACAACTGAAATCTCAACTGTACCTACGTTTCATGTAGACCCATATATTTCGTTTCTCCACCCTGCCTAAATCTTCTTTTCTTGTTTTTTAACAACCAGTGCATTTCTTTTTCCACTAGGTATGGATTTACCAGTGCAGCATGTACTCCTTTCTGTCATGTCAAAGTGGTGCAGCCATGAGATGGTTCTGCCTCTTATTCAGATGAGGCTGCATCCTACTCTGTCATTAATTATCCAGAGCTACAAGAACATCCCCTTTTTAACTGCAGTGTTAAATTTGGTCATATTCTGAACAAAACCGCATTAAAAACCCCACACTAAATGTGAAGTGATGCTGTTCTCTCTTAAATGTGCCTGGAATTTCACTACCATGAACTTTTTATGAATTCAGATCTCATTACTATCCCTTATTTACATTGGGCTGGGGGATAAAAATGGAATTGAAAAAAGAATAAAATAAATTTTATCATCTTATCTTCAGATTCATCAGCCCAAATCTGCCTCTCAGTTCTCCCAGCCTGCACAAGAGAAGGTGGCTGGTATAGTAAGGGAAATCTCCTGAATAGGATGGCTTCAATGTGAACAAATCCAGAGGCACCTAAGGCTTTAAAACTTCATGACAGCACGGTGTTCTCRGACACCTTTCATGAGGGCAACCACGGTATGGTAATGGGGATGGTTGTACCTTTGCCTAAAGCAATCCTGTTTCTTCTCTGAAGTCAGCTAAAAGCTAAATCAGGAAACTCCAGAAAAATGGTTCATTGGTAGGCGGGAAAACTGACATTAGCATTGAGTTAGGGGCCTTGGATGAAACAAACTGCCACCAGAGGTTATAAAGGACTGGAAGCTTTGATGTAGCTGGAGCACGGCTCCTTTGTTTTCTGTTTGTAAAAAGCTCCCCTGTGGAGTTTTTGTTTGGGTTGTTAAAATCTGTTTAACTCAAAGAGCTGACAGTAAGCACTTGGGAGCAAAACTGTCTCTTTGAAAGTCTTTTTGCTGTTCAACTGCATTGGCCAGCCCTGCCAATTTATAGCTCTGTTAGCTCTCACTGCTCCAAAGGCTGCTTAAGCAAACAATTAAGCTTTGCTGATCACTCTGAGCACCAGAGTGGCAAAATATGCACTTTCTCTATAGCCTAGAAGATACCCAGAACAAAAACATTTTCTCACTCACTGTTCCGCATGCCATGGTATTAGGCAGCTCGAGGTTTCTGGTTTTAGTAGTCAAGGGCAACCTATGCTTAGAAAGACTTCATTTCTGATGTATCAGAGCCCTGGACTAAGAGCAAAGTGAGTATTAAAGGCAGGTGTTGTTTTACACTTAATGTTCCTTKAGTAAGGCCATCTCTGTTGAATGCCTAACACAGTCAGTTTTGATCACTGATCGAGGTTGTTACATGTTACCCCCATACCAACTGATTTGATAAGTATTACTCATTATTTCCAAAATAAACTAATGTGGTTCCTGCCTCATGCTCACTGCATTGGCTACCTCTTTCTTTTGCCAGGACCTAAATGATGGGCACAAATGACTGGCTCACCACTGGCTCCGTCTTGTGCATTTAATCCTGAAGCAGGAGAAAGGTTTAAATGCAGCATAGCAGCCAGAGAACATTTATCTGATAAAGTGGTCCTTGCAATCCAGGTGACCTGTGTGGTGGGTTGCCTGTGTATCATGTCAGCTGTCAGATTGGGCACCTACAGCATGGGATTCAACCTACAAGCATGTGACTGTGCCATCCCATTCCTACCTAAAGGCAGACTCATAGAATAAGATTTGGGATGTCTGTACAAGCAGAAAAAATTTTGCTCCAAGGTGTATGCCACAGTGTGTGTTACCAAAACTTACTAGATTGAAATAGTTCRTAGATCAGGAATCCGTTGTGCTAGGTTCAACATAACAATACAGGATTAAAAGATGGCCTGGAAAGATCACTGTTTGTTCTGTTCTGAAAAGTCTTCTGGGGAACTGGTGAAATCTTAGCCTCTGTAAAACCAAAACGATTGAAAGATAAGCTCTATGAGAGCACCCATATGGTTTTTTTATATGGGAAAACATCTTTGGAAGAAAGGAAGCCAAACTTTGACAAGTTTTTCAACCAGTTCTAAACAATATTAATAAGTTCCATCTCTGCTAGATTTTAGACTGTCTTTTTCTTTCAGCCTGAGATATCTAGAATAGTATCATTCCAGCCAGGTCTTACGGCCTCTCCTCCACACTCTTCCCTACTCCAATTTACTCAGGTTGCCATGGCTAGAAAGTTGATGGACACAATGTAAAGAATGAGCATCTCCTACTTGCTTTGGTACCAGTACCACTTTTTTCCGCCTAAAAACAGTAACAGAAAGAAGTGATTGAGAGTGAACTTTCTATGCTGTAATTCTCTGTGTAAATGAGCAAAAGGGCCCTTTGCGTTTGTCTCTGTGCTCAAGTTCCCATACAGATTTGTAAGCATAGCTAACTGCTTTTACTCTCCTGACCGTTAAAGAACCTATTCCTGCTGCAGAAGACACTGGATGGAAAGTCAGTACATAGCAGTTGTTTGAGAAAAACAAAGAAGGAATTTTGCTTAATACAATTATTTTATACTGCTTTTATCTACCAAGAATGGCAGCACTTTTTAGAACATTTGGAGAAGGCAGGAGGTGTTTTGTGGGAAGTAGTAATGAAAAATTCATGAAGGATTAAAAATAGTTGGATTTTTTGGGTTTAATTCAGAATCTCTTTATATTTCCCTTAGTTTCCTTCCCTATTTATATTGAATATAAACAAAGAACTTGTTCTAAAAAAGTTAGATGAATGGGAATGAACTAGAGTGAAATAAGAAATAAATCCAATAAATTCTAAAGTTAAACTCTAGACCCTATATCCATACCTAAAAGTCAAAGTGGTATGGTTTGTTTAGATATTCAGACCATCCACAGATTTATCCACAGTTGCAAGGAATTTGTAGGTTTTGAATTCCCTGAGAATCTGTCCATTTTCATTTTTTACCTGAGAAWTGATGGCCTGAGACTTTGCAGTTGCATTTAGCTTTATCTGAGCCTTTCACTGAGCCTGCACTCCTTCTCTTTCACACTGCTTGAATAAAGTGTTCCTATAACACAGGGCTGCGGAGACTATAGGGAGAGGGATAGAGAAAATGCAAGAACAAAGATAATTGATGTTATTCTGAATCCTGTTATCTGGAAGATCTCTTCAACTATAGCCCACTAGATGATACCAAGAGGAACACTTACAGTGCAGTTCTCTAGTGCAGGCACGCTAATGCACTCTTTTACAATTATTCCTCCCAATTTACCCAGGCATTTCCAAGCCTTCAAAAGACTGCAGAAATGAGGTAGCAAGAGAATAGAGAAAACACTGCCACTCCTGAAAGGCATGTAAAGCCCCTACAATAAGATGGCCAATCCACTGAGCCAGTTTACATGACGCCAGAGTATAGGGTGACAGGAAGATGTTTGAGGGGTAATTTCCAAACTGGTATCTCTTTCTATGACTGTATCTGGGCTTCTGCACCATGCCCAGTGTGGTTAGGTCTCAGAGGAGCTAAGCAAATGTGCCATCTTTTTTCTAACTTTCTTCTATTAAAATCAAATTGTATTTGGTCACAGTGACCCAAACAAAAACTAGGTATTTGTTAGTTTCATATAAAGCTGAAATCAAAAAGAAAACTTTCTATTTCTACCTTCAATTACTATTTCTCTGGTAGCATGTTCAAGGATCTTTAGACAGCTACCAAAAAAGAACCCTGACTTAGGATACTCTTTCAACCTCTAAATTTCAGAAAGGTTTCAGGGTTAATATTATTTTTGCTTGTGTTCTTTTTCTCACTATAAATACAATGAGCAGAAAGATGTTGCCATGGTGAGATTTTATAACGTACTTAAAAGCACTTGTTACAGTTATGTACCACAGAGCCACCTTCACTGATGTGTGAATTGTAAAGATACGTGAAAAATCACCCCAAAGAAGCAGATAGTCTACTGTCTCAGATGTTTGCAATACTTRTTTAAAGTACAGATGTCACAAATATTTTAGCAGCCACTATATTATTTGGAGACCTATACATTAAGCCAGAAAGGGAGAAAATGGTTGAACAAAATCAATACACCTTACATCTAAAGTGTCATCATTATCTGAAGTCCAGCTTTATAGTAAACTGAATTAGAGATTACAAATGAAAAATAACACAGAGCTCTTGCAATCCAAGTTATCCATTGCTACACTATGTGCTTGAGGACATTTTTGTGTAGACCCATGTGAAATGCAATGGTTTTGCTTTGAGCACTATTTTGCCACTGCAAAAGGCAGAGTTTTCACAAATTACTGAGGTATAGCATCATAGATCCTTCTCTCAGGAAAGCAATAGCCTGGGGGCCAGTGCTGCACTTTAGCTAAGTCTGTGCTTCTCTGAAAATAGTAGGTTCTGGAGCAGTTATGGTGTTACCACACTCTGCCTCCTGTCCATTTGACTTTCTTACTGACATCTGGAAGCATACCTGTGGGCAGTGTGCCCAGGCACTGCTGGTGGCTTCCTTGTTCCCTTGGCATGCTCAAGCACGTGAGTACCCAGCAAGTTCTAATTTTCCTTGAGTCTGAACTTGAAGGCTCACTGTCTGCATAGCTTTTAAGTCTGAGAACATTCTGGGGCTCATCTTAAACAGATAACACGGGCTCGCTTAAACAGATAACACAGGCTTGTGCCCTGGAATTTCTCCAAGAACTTTAGAGCACTTAAATCTCTGGCATACCTGTAGCATGTCCATACTGCTGTTTGTCCAGGATAGAGCTGAACAGCTGCCACTAGAGAGGATAAACTTTAATTAACATCTTTTTTAAACAAATGTTTTAAGCAGACAGAGTAAGGCTTTCTTACTAGCCCCAGAAGGAAATATAACCCATCCTGAGCTTATTGCTAGCTGAAATAAAATATCATACCATTCTGAGTCCAGTTGGGAAAGGGGAAACAAAGCTCAAACTAGTATTTTCAGAGCTGGATACAGTTATAGTCTGAAGAGGGCTGTGCAATTGCTTTCTTGTTATGTGAGTGCTCGTGTGTGCCAAGCAGTGCTACTGGAAAGAATTAACTCCCTGAATTTCCAAAGCAGTGCCTCTTCTGAGGTTATGGACTCAGTTGTGCGTCCACATGAGCTGGGGCAACAGCAGAAGGCAGCACTTCTTGCACAGGCTACCTTCACCTTGAATGATATTTTGCATAGGCTACAGAGAAAGGAGTCACATTGATTTCCTTCCTTTCACCAGCACTAACTCTTGGCTCCACATCGTCACAGTGAGGCAGCCAGCTCAAAATGCCAAAGTACTGAAGAAAAAACCCAGCAGTAACCCACAGCCTTTCACTGCCAGAATCAGGGACTTCAAAAGCTCCAGCAGAATTATGGTGATTTATACAGAATTTATGTGGATGATGTATGGTGGCCCCCTGTGTCAAACTAAAATCCTGTGTATACACACACACACAGAGACATATATATACACACACATTATTAGATATTATATTATCTGCTTTATGATATATCATATTGTATATATATTTCTGGAATTTACTCAGATTTCAAAAGGTTATGTAGATTTTTGCAACCAGCATTTCAAATGTAAACACTGCACTACTGCTTTGAAAGAGTGAAAAAGGTGCTAAATAAGACTTTCAGTATCAACCTAAAACTGTAGCACTTTTCTGATAACATTTCTAAGATTGCCTGGTCTGTATGCTGTATTTTAGAGTTCTGAAAGAGTAAAAAAAAAAAATCAAATCACTGTTTACAATCGCTTTCAATACTTATGAATCGTTTAGTTTAAAAGCAGGTACTCAGTTAACGACTGTATGGGATATACCTCCTGTGAAGATACAACCTAAACACTAATTATTGTTAATAAGTGGTGTCATATAGTAAGGTTAAATATCCTCCAAAGGATCACAAGCAGGTGTAAACATTCCTGGATGCCTGTGATCAAATGTGGTCCCAGTCTGAAAGCGACAGGGGTTGTACTGTTATTTCAGTCCAGTGACATGAGACAAAAATGTGCTTAAAAGTTAATAGCTAAAAAGAACAAAACTATAATTTTAGGGGTAGGGATTGTTTTACTTGTATATGGTGACTCTGTACAGTGACAGGTGACAGTAAAGTCATCATACATGAGTGTAACCATCCATACAAAGACAGCTACTACTATAGCTACCTCTGTAGGGGGATGTGGCTTTGCTGGTACAGTTCACTGGTACTCCCATACAAGAAGAGTGCTTCTTTGTTTTGGTAAAGCTTTGGTTTCTACTTAATATTTAGCATTTGGAATCTGGATAATTACAAAATATTTCTATAATCATTCACTATGGCCTTTGACCTTTCTTCTGCTGGAATCAGTGAGAAACTTGTCCTAAGAGGTAAAGGCGTAGGATGAAGTCCTAAGAGATCAGTTCAGATTCTACTACCAGACAAATATGAAACATTGCATTTAATAACAATCTTCATCTAACATAAATGAGAGCGCCAAATGTGCCTAGAAAAATGAGTGTCACAAATCCTTTTAGTTTTCAGAATATATGCATATACCATTAAGAAACCCTAAATATGTTTTGAAATATTGTCAGGACATCCACAGTTTGAGACACAACTTTTATCTTCTGTCTTTTTACTGACGATAATGGAGTGGCAATCATTTTTGCATAGTATGGGAGAGACATTATCTATAGCAGATGTGTATAATAATTACTTGTTAAAAAACTTGCACATATCCCAATAAACTGTTTTGAACATTTAATATAAAAATGTAGTATTGTGACCTTTGAGAAACAAAGGAGGTTCATGTCAAACCAAGGTCAAGAGTACTATCTGATAACATACAGAGAGACCACAACAGGAAGAATAGCAATAGCCCTTCCCTAGGTTGTCCTAATTCACCCAAATCCACTCTAATTTTGATCCACACACACACAMAAAAAAAAAAAATGTTAAGGAAACGTGGCTTATAGCTGTGCATTGTTGAGTGATATTTTCAGGTCCAAACACCCTTCAACCCTTCCTGATTATTTGCAGCCTATGTTTGGTCTGAATAAATCCATTTATACAGTGCTATAGCAAACAGAATAGGAAACTGGATCATGTATTTTGAAAGCAACAGGAAAATGTTTTTAAAATTCCATCTGAACACACAAATACAAACTAGCAAGAAGAAGAAAATACAAATGAATAAATTAAAAAAGAGAAAGAGGAAAGATAAAGTGACAACAATGGTTATGTAGAAGAAAACTATGCTCAGCAGGGTAGGAAATTTTCAAAAGTTCAGAACTTTGTATTTCTTTATGAAATATGTATAAGCTGTAACAGCCCATTCCTAGCTGCATGCAGCTGTATTTGAAGTGTTAAACCAAGGACACTTTGGAGTTATGAGAGAATAGAAACAGTTAGAACAGATCTTCAAAAGTGTGAGTTGATATATTTTATTTATGGCCATGAGTCTCCGAAATGGCTGCATTGATTTTTTTTTCCAAAATTTTAAAATAATTCAGTTTTGAAAGGGAACCTTCCATACAGGAGCAGAGTTCAGCAGTTTTAGGAGGCTGAAAGAGGGTCAGTCGAATTGCTGTTACACCCCAAGCTGCACTGTGATGGTTCAAACCATTGCAGCAATGCCTAGTGCTGCTTCATGCACCACCTGCCAGGTCTCACCGTCAGCCTGGAGATTTGCATGGTATGTTAGTGTAAAACAGCCTCTTACTCTCATTTACAAACTACCTTCAAATTATGCCCTCTGCGTTCTGACTGCCCAAACCACTGAGGTATAGTGAAATTCAATTACAGGTTAGGATTTAAACAGTCTGTAATTTTAGTCTTACATTTCCAACTTCCTACATAATCCCTCTAACACGTACTTGACAATGTACCTTTGTCAAACTGGCTGTGGGTCCAGCTCCTCAGGAAGAGAAAGCATGACACAACTGACAAAAGGTGAAAGGACATCTCCTGCTGTTATGCTCGATAGGCCCTATTTCTCTCTCATGCCCTCTGTCCCTCTGGAGGAGAGACGAATGTRATACTCCTTAGTTCGTTCAAGATCCTTACTAATATGCTGTCTATGAAAGCCTTCCCTTCTGCTCTGTATGACAGACTCTTTAATGTCTCTTTTTCCTCTGTTGTGGAAGAACAGCACCTATACAAGAACGTGGAGACAAGAAATAGCCTTGTGGAAATCATAATAGCAAAATGGAAYATAAATATGTTCCGCATTGCAAAATGCAAATCATATAACCACATACATACATGCATTCAAACACATGCAGAAATAGACAGAAAAGAGAAACACATTATACATAAAGAAACAAACCACCCTATCATCTCATGCATTCACTTTTTTAAATTGCTTAGACTAAATCGAAACCATGAGACTTAGCATATTATACACAAGTATTTATGGATACACTAATCTATTCTCACTGTGACGTACAAGCACATTTTTGTACTTGTAATTTCTACACATATGCATTAGATATGTGCCCTATTTTTATCCTGTCGTACAAGTAAAGGAAAAGATAATCACGAAGCCATTTCCCTGACAAATGAAACAGTGAAGACAAAACCATTATCTCTGCGGCCGTCCATCTTGTGCGTTATTTGGCAGACATGGCAACGTTTTTCAGTATTGCCTTTTCTTTTTTTTTTTTACGCCGTGTTTTAGCGATTTCAAAGTATTTTTACAAGCGGAAAAACCGCACGTTTTCTTTCTCGTGTTTCCTCCAGCGTGTTGCAGTGCGTTTCCATGGCGACGGTATGTGTGGTTGCCGTGGGGACGGCGGCAGCCGGCGCTGGCATTGGCTCCCGCGCCGCCCGATGGCTGCAAGGGAGGGCAGAGTCTGGAGTGAGAGCCATGTGCAGGCGATGCGCACTGTCATCTAACGCCTGAGCGCAGAAGTGTTTTATTCTTAATATGCGAGAAGCTTAATTGAAAATTAAGTGGGTTCTTCTTTTGAAGTGAGTTATGTGCTAGTGGATTAATGTTGCAGGAGCAAAAAGTTCTGATTGCAGGGAGACAGGCGGTATGAAGAGATGAACTGAATAAAAGTGTTGCGATGATTCAGTATCTGTGCAGATTTCTGCATTGAAAGCCTTGCCCATTTGTATGGTATTGATTGAAATAAGGATTACAATGGGATGCTGCTACCTGAATTGGGCAAGTGAGCAAAAACGCATTGAAAAGAATATCTAAAAGCAATAGTACTGGAGTGTAGGTTGCACTGCAGCAGCCCTTTCAAACAAAAAGGCTGTGGAACATTGTCTGCCACTTTTTACGCAGGAACTCATCTCGGAATTAATCTGTAAGGCAGCAATGCTCTCTCTGAGATTACCTCCAAGAAGTACAGCAGGCAATTTAGCATGTGATTTTGTACAATGCACTAAATATTTGGTGTCTTCAAGAAACTTCATCTTATCAAACAGCTGCATAGAGAATCACATGATTCTTTCTTTGCCCTAAGGTTTCTTTTCTCTGTAAGCAGTTCCATTTCTTCCACTAAGTTTTAGTGGATAGTAAACTGTAGCTGGATGGCAAACTCTTGCGGAAGACGTTACAAAATGAAATGCAATGAGCCTTCAAAATGGCTTGGGACTCCTAATTGCTCTGACAATACTTCTTCTGGTATTAGGATAAGTAATAACAACAGATTGGAAATGCTTTTGAGCAGATCAAGGAAAAATAACTGCTGCAAAGGAAACAGATAATGAATGCTGCACTAATAGAGGGTGTCTCAGCTGCCTCTTCTTGTGAAAAAAATTGTTACTATACAATTTCTCCTTCTTCCCCAAATAGACTGATTCAAGTAAGAATTTGCATTGGCTGACAGTAATCAATATTTATGTCTCCAGCCTCCTTTACAGATGCCCCAGAGTAAAGTGGATAGATAATTTAACTCTTACTAAGAGCTACAAAGAAAACCCATGAAATCATTGTGAGTCATTATTAAATCAGGATTTTGCCAGCCTTCCAGCAACCTCCACTAAACCTATCCTGAGTACTAGCATATCTGCATGCTGTTGGAGAAGCATTAGAGTATTTATTTATTTTTTAATCCTTGCAAGCAAGTGGAATTTCTGGGATCTTCTCACTAATTTTATCATTTCCACTTTGAATGCAAACTGTTCACTAGAAGGTTTCCAAAACACATGAAAAGACTGTCCCTGTTTGAGGAGCTTGCAACTGAAGGACAGATCATTTAATCTATTTCAGAGAAATGAACACTGGACAGTTTATATACAGTTTGAGTTTAATGTAATCTAATATGAAATAAGAGTCAAATTAATTCCTTATCATTAGAAAGCTCAGCACTACCATTGTATCTATGTTTCTAAAGTTGGAGCTTTGTTCTTCTTATATCTCGTATTTTGGCTTTGACAAGCCAGCATAGTTCTTAGAGCAATACTGCAGATGTCCTTTGTGCAACATGACCCAGTCTTAAACTCTTGCATTGCCTTTGGCAATCAACAATAAAATAAATATATACATATGACTCAGTATTGTAACTGTGACTAGTATGCTAACCTCACTCATTCTTTCTGTCTGTCTATCGTAGTTATTTCTAGGGCACCACACCATCTGAATGCTAAAAATTGTCCTTGACAGGAGCCGAACCCACACATGCTCTGTTTCTGAAGAAGCAGTGTAATTTCTGGCACAAGAATGCCAGTTCTAATTAGGGAAGAATGAATCTCTCTAAAAAAAATAATTGACCAGCATGGTAGCCCCACACTTGAAGTGGGCTTAAACCAAAACTTGGCTGCAGTCTTCAAATTCTGGTAGTTAATGGAAATTTTTCATTTTTCCTCCCACCTCCGCAACTCATTTTTCCATTTTAGGATCAGGGAAAGGACCTAAAATACCATCAAATACATATTTCTGATAGGTCTGAAACCGAGAAATACCAGGAAACCTGAAACCAGGAAATCTGAGGAGTAGTGGGCTGCAACCTATATCCTCTAAATTTTATATAACACTGCATGTAATTGGGTACTTCTCTGGATGTTTTTAGGTCCTTACATTAGTATTACTTAGCAAATTTAAATTTGGGAATATACTCAGAATCCTAACTTATCTTTGAGAATAGCAAACACAGGAAAATAAAACAAATACCATGTTTGGCAATAAAAATAATTGGTACTTTATATAGCATATTCCCCTAAGTTCAGATATGTTCGTATTTTGATGATAACGGAAACGTGAATGGAAAACGGGCAGAGGCTTGTTCTCTTACAATTTTAGTATGCYCTAAAAACAGTTATGTGTGTGTCATTACAGAGGAAAATGACTTGGTTTCACAGACCTTGTCTTCACTCAAAAAATGATTTTTTTTATTGCAGGGTTAAACATATTAAAGATTTTATGTGTCATAACATTACTGGAGAAGGGACACTTGTAGCAGGGGAGGTTAACACAGCATCTCCTATTTCTTTTACAGTAGAAATGGCATGTGCTTTGGTCATTTTCATGATGGGTTCGATGTTTAATCGTTCTGTAGAAAAGGCACACCTTTTCCATTTTATGCATAAGTAAGTGCTGTCCTAATTTGCACAACTAGCAATCATTAAGGAGGAAATTTTGTGCAAATAAATTGGCATTTTATATACCCAATGTGGTAATTAATGTCACAGCTATATCTACAGTGCGATGATTTTAAAAATAAAGACACACATTCTAAGTCATATTGAAGGAAAGATAGTAATTTTGTTTACAATTTAAAACCACAGAGCAACTTTAAATACCCAGCTTAGCTGTAGGTATGGGCTCTTTCCCTAGACAACAGAGAGAAATGGAGTCCTTAAAACTTTGATTTGGAACTGGAGCCTTTTTTGGAACATACATGCTAGATGTCTAAAATGATTGCTCTGAAACTGCCCCAAATTTTAACCTGTGTTGTATGCTTCTCTTGTTATTTTGTATCCCTCCTCATAAAGTTCAGCAGGTGTTGTTGCAAAGAAATGGCAGCAACAAAATGACTTATGAAACCATAGTTGTTATGTTCTGATAAAATTTTTGAGAGTGCATAGGGAAATTTTTAGTTAATAATGCATACAAGTATAGCCTATGGAAAGAAAATCCAATTTTTGAGGTCAGGGCTAATAAACAGGCAGATGTGAATATAAGAGGAAAAAAGGAGCTTTTCTATATGCATCACAATTTATTGCCTGATAATGATCTGAATTTTTATACAAATTGGCTTTCCTGGGTAATCAGGAATGCAATCTTTGCACGAAATCCACACAGTATTGTATTGCTATTGCACTGATAAAGTACCTATGTACTACTTCATGCCTATACAGTGAACTAGGCTGAAATGTCCTGCCTTCTTTACACACCTCCAGGAAAGGCTACCCATAGCCTTATCTATCCATAGCCTCAGTTCATCAGTTTACAGATTTCTCTTTTCTAAATCTGGCATAAGATCAAAGGCCAGGGAAGCTGATGGGGTTTCTTGTGCTGGTGCTAGTGGGCTTTTCTGTAGGTCCCAGGAGGAGGAACAGAATTAGAACAGACATAATTTACCTCCTTTTTTTAGCTTGACAAGTTACCTTCTTTTTTTCCAATTATATACAATAAACCCCCCAGAATTTAACAAAATATATTCCAATATTGTTAAAAAAAATCTAAATGAGAAAGAATAACCAAAATAAAAAAAAGTTGCCAGTCAAAAGTGAACAAGGTAAGTCCTTGGGATGTGCTCTAAAGCCCTGCGGGCCAGGTTTTGTGTCAGGACCCACCCTAGAGGGACCATTACCAGCTGGTAGAACAGAGGAAACTGGAAGGGATGACAGAAAATATTCACAGCACTAAATTTAAATGTCAGTCATACTGACATTCAAATACATCAAACATACTTATTTTTATAAAGGTTTGAATGCTTAATATCTTCTTATCAGGGAAATAAAATAAACATATTTCACCATTATATCAAATAATATGTAGAACAACTCCAAACCCAATGATCACAAGGATAGAATGAAAATCCCTTGTGTTTACAAAATAGTGTAAAATATTATGCTAAATTTTACTTTGCTGTGATTGGTAATGGAAAATATATAGATCTAAAAGATATTTAACAATTCTGATACATGCATACACCGAGAGCACTACTGTGTATAGCTCAGAAGTCTGGGCGCTACAGGAAGAGCAGCTAAGCTACATTAGTCAGGAGTATCCCACCCAGATCTTTAGGCAAAGCTACAGATCAGATGCAGTTGCTCATGAAAATATTCCATTTCTAAAGAGGCTGCATAGACAGTAGAATAAAAATCAACATGAAACAATTACAGCATTAAAAAATATACATTATTCACCAGGTCCCATTCTCTTAACCACGGTTATAAGGCAATCTGTGAAATAATGAGTAGTGAAGTAGCCAATATTTTTTTCAGCAGGGAAGCAATTGCTCCATGTGGCTCCGAGTGCCTTTCAGCACTTCTACTCCATATATTTAAAATTTCTTTTTTTAAAAACTGTGCAGCTTCCTCTGTTCTTCAGCAATGGAGACTGATAAGTAAATACATGATAAGTAAAACCATTGYTGATGGAACAATCTCATCTATTACTTTAGCTATTACTTCATAAATAGAAATTTGCCAGTATTATTCTCTACTTGCATGCTCATTACACGAATGCGAAGAAGAAAGTTTTCTGACTTTCTCTCTCTAAAATTTTATTTTCAATTTACCTAAATTCAGTATAAATGTGGCAGACATTTTAATTACTGACAATCTTGAATTTGAAACAGCATCATATGAGGAGTCAAGGAAAGATATAGAAGGGTGACATGATCAGAGAAAGGTAGAAAGAAAGATAACTTTATGCAAATATTACTGAAAGGGAAAAGAAGAAATCAAACAAAATTACTAAGCAAGATGCTTCCAGATTTGAATGATGTACAGGGAAGAATTAGCAACAGTCCCCTTAACTTGTTACTAAATTACTTTAGATAATATTTTTATGCCAATTACATCACTCTATAAGCAACAGGTTTTTTTCAGAGGACCCACAGTCTCCAGTCAATATTTATTCCAGTTGACATTAGGCTGATCTACTTACAGTGAATGACATAATAGATCAAAGGAAAAAATAAAAACACAAACCCCAAGAAATCCAAACTAAATCAACCTTCCACTGCCCAAAGAACAGTTCTGGCAATGGAACATCTCTTGCACAAGGCTGGCAGAAAGGGATGCAGCCAAGCAGTCCTACTGCAAGAGCACATCAGAAGCAGGACTTCAAAATGCAGCTGAGGTTTGCAGCCCATAGCACAGGTGCTGGAGGCTGCCACAGCCTGGGGAAAAAGTTGAGCCCTAATTTGTATCACCTGCATGACTGGCAGTCATCTCCAACAGACACAGATCAGGTTGCAATAGAGCATACTGTTTTTACATCTCGCTCAGCAGCCTCCTGGATTGAAAGAGGGGGTGAGCATTGTGGTTTCTCACTTGCCTATTGGAGAGGAGTAACCCCTCTAGAGAATTCTGCTGCAGCAGCTTAGCAATAGATAGATCTTAATTTTTCTCAGGGTTTAAATGAGAAGACATAAAGTGAACATTGTTCTTCTGGTGAAATAATAAGATTAATTTCCCAGTTCATACAGAAGGTTTTGAAACAATAGTAAGAAACATATGAGAATGAGGGATTCATTAACAGAAAGTGTTTGGAGGTTCTGACGTTATCAGACATTTAACTGAGCAGTTCCCCAAACTTCCCAATGCCATCAGCCAGATGTGGCATTTCTGGGCAGCATCCTTTGTAACTTTTGCACTTGAAAACTGAAATCATCAGTTAGGACAGAAAAATGAAAAGTTACTTGTTTTTCATGTATTAACAACCAGTGCATGTGGCTTCCATAACCCTTCTATCTCATTCTTCCATGCAGAAGACAGAGAAGATGAGTAACTAAGATCAGCAAAATCTTACCTCCCTTGTAAAGGTTTGTATTATACAAACAAAAAACCCACTTAGGCATAGAAAAGGAAGAAAAATGCATGTTTTTACAAGAGAAACRCTCTTTTTTTCTGAAAGCATCAAAAATCTCTTAGAATTAGCCACCAAACTGGTGCTGACACACCAGGTTAGAAAAGACTGCTAAAAGGAAACACTCTTTTTTTCTGAAAGCATCAAAAATCTCTTAGAATTAGCCACCAAACTGGTGCTGACACACCAGGTTAGAAAAGACTGCTAAAAGGAACTGGCTGGAGTTCCTGTGAACAATAAACAGACAAAGCGTTGACAAAATGAAAGAAGGCGGCTTCCTGAGCTGCATCTCTTGAGACGCAACCACATCAGCAGCTGGATATAACACAGTGAGAAGCTGAGCAGCAGCTGCAGCAGATGCAAGAGTCAGCCCAGCCCTGGGAGGGTGGAGAGAGCAGCAGCTGGTGGGGGGGTTTGGTGGAGGCTGGAAAGCAGCAGCCGCTGGCTGTTGGGTCGCTACTCTGTGGTGCGCTCCATGGGGAACACCAGGCAAACGAGTGAATGTGAAGATGAGAAGACTAGGAGCTAAACCTTTGGGGCAATCAGCATAGCACAGTCTGGTTGTTGTGGAAGGAAAATTTATGTGGTGGAATGGAAGGAAAAAGAATGTAAAGAAAGAAATGTCAACGGTCAGATTCCTCCGATTCCGTCTTAGTCGAAACAGCACTAGAGGATTTGCCTGCAGTAAGATGTGTGGCCAGTCCTTCAACAAGCTTTGTGTGCGGCATTCCCACACACGCTGACTTTTTAAGATTGTTTTTCTCCCAATGGCAATGTCACAGGTCTTCTGTCAAACGTATACTTTACAAAAATGAGCACAAACCTAATAGTTTATAATTGATTACGATTCCATTAGGAAACAGCAATAACTGCAAGTCTTACATAATCTAAAGACAAAACAATTCTAAGTATATTAGTACTTTTAACGCTTCCAAATTCTGAATTAAATGCTGTATAAATTACAAAATCCTCATTTAATTACTTTAATAAATCTTGTTTACAGATGACTGTGAAAATCAGTGAAAACTAATTCACTTTGACTGTTCTGTCTGCAGTGCTGACAAAAATAGAACAAATTTCTTTTTACTATGGTCTGGAAAGTGGAGAAAAAAGCTTTAATTGAATATAATCACAATATGCTAACAGCACATGTTATTTTCCCACTATTATAGCTTGATATTTTTAAGTTTGAGGAAGGAATTCCTTTTACAGGAAAGGACTTATGTTCCATTTATTATGGAAAACAAATGTTGAATATAAACTTGGTAACATATTTTATTTTAGCTTAAAAGAGTTGTGTTTTAAATACTATTATCTGTCTTACAGTATCAATGTCCAAGTCATTTACTGCACAAGTTCATCTGTTGTAATGATTTGTTAATGGTTAGTGATGAAAATACAGAAGGATTTGGCCCAGTATGATTACAAAACATTGGCAGCCCCCTGGGCCATACAAACTGGTTAAATATTTTGATCTTGGCTCTCTGGAACCAATTTAGCAGAAAGGCAAGGATGCCACTGAAGTGTAGAAGAAACACAACACATGATCACGAGTTGTTAATGACACTCAGAAATCAACAAGTTCCCTAATTCACCATTTTTATATTGTCCATATTCTTAATTGTCAACATGCTGTAAGAAAATGACCAATTTCTACACTTTCAGTAAGTAAGCGTGCAAGATAGGAGGCTGCTTCTTCATGGTCTTTGTAACCGATTCTGAACCTTTGGGTGAGATTTTCTTCCTTTTTAGGGTCTGATCTAGAGCTCACCACGTTCTAGGGAAGGATTCTCATTGACATTGCTGGAACAAAGACCACACTTTAATCCTTAGAGGAATACAGCACCAAGTTAGATGTTGATTATAAAATACAAGGACTATTTTCCACTTGGGCTCATTACTGTTTTTCCTTCTGGAACTCAGTTAAGCTGAAATATCCAGTACATGACATAGTACAGAAACAATAAGAAAAATGTTTGACTATATGTACATTCACAAAATGTGAGGATTGAACCAAGAAAAACCACATTCCATTAGCATTCTTTTCAACTTCCTTCCTGATACATGAATTAACAACTTACCTAGGAACCCAAAGGATACACAAGCCCCCCAAAATGGGTAGAAAACAGGCTTGTCCAGCCAAAATTAACAAGCATTACCTCTCCAGTAAATACCAGTATAAATCTCATGGTGTGTGAGGTATACCTAAGGATACTTAGTCATCTGTTCATACTGACATTCATTAAGAAAATACCTTCCAAATCTCTCTTTCTTTCTTTTGGAAAGTATAATTTCTGGTGTCATATCGTTCAGAAAGGAGGATCTCCACTGTAATAGCCTTTGTCATTTCACAGTCATGTAGACACTCTTACAGTACAYAGATTCAGAAGACTGAATCTTTCAATTATTGTCTTCAGATCTAAACTATTCAATTATTTCAACTATTGACTTACAATTGCTTACTGACCTAGTTCCACCTGAAGCAGATCTGTTGCCAGCACTGTCTTTATCAGAAGTGCTCCTTTTGAGGGCTTAATAAGAATAGTTACAAATACAGTCAGTTTCTTTCATTGTATTGGAGATTATTTCAGCATACAGAAGATTTTTTTCACAAATGAAAACAGTATCCAATTAATAGCTGACATATTATTGTATGTAGTAGGGCACAGCATACACACACAATATGTTTCCCAATTACTACACAGTACTATTAACATCACATTGCATGTGCAGTATTACAATTCAAAAGCATTTTAAGCAGTCTAATTTTCTTCAGGCTTGGCACAGCTCTTTTCTTTTGATTCCTGAAATCTGAACCCTGATCTGAGGAAGTGAGGGCTGTGGACATTTCCATTGTTCAGCAGTGAGGAACAGGATTTGCATTCAAATGAACAAAAAAAAAGAAGAGAAATGGTCTATAATTAAGACAGTGCATACAGAGATTCGTTGATAAAAACTCTAAAAGCTGATGATATTTTAAAGGAATACATAGCAAAAGAGAGAGTTCAAGCATGCTAGAGCCTTTCCAGTTAAGCATTTGACAGGATACTTACTGTGACCCAGTTGGAACCAGTATACCTAACCAGACTAACTCACGTGGTGTAGACGAGGCTAAGAGCTGGGTTTAGTTAACATCATACTAAAAATACTAAAAATACCTGTACAGACCTGCAGTCTGTTAGAGCTGCACCTAGTGCTATTACTAAGCTGAAAAAATTAGGCTCTGCAAACTAAACAATATCCCAGTATTTAAAACATCTGGCACTGATAGATACCTGTTGAGAGGAAGGGAAGTCGGAGCTTTCAGAAATAAAGAATAGTGTAACAAAAGTTCTGAAACTTGATGTAAAAGGTCATTCACTTGAAAAAATGTTATCCCTGAAAATAAAACTCCACGAGGACTCTAGAAGTTGGAAGGAACCATTATCACAAGCCTGAGTAATCAAAGGTGTCCAGAAAACTATATTTCTTGAATGTGGTACGTAATAAAACATAATTAATGGGACCAAACAGATTATTCCACCAGAACTCTTGCCACTCACACAAGCTAAGGAGAAGAGACCATTATTTTGAAAATGAAATTTGGCCTGAAAAACTGTAAGTCTGCTTTGCATCTGGGAGGAGRAAGAGTCACTATTGGTCTGCAATCACATATACCCTGATACATCAACATATTACTTGGTGCTATGAAGAACATGGCTCCAAGAAAAAACATTCAAGGAACTAATAAGAATTTGAAACAGTAACAAGCGTGTTGATATTTAAGTGTTGATCTTTTTATTCCTTTTTTTTCTAGGAAGACACTGCTTTCTGCAGCAGGCAGTATGGTGCCTGTGTATGTGTGTGTTTTTAAGTCTGTGTGAGTGCTTTCTATTGCATCAGTCAGAGGCTATTAAGCTGTCATAGTAGAAAATCAGAGCACTATCTTTTAAAAGAGCATTTTTTTAAACTATTACTCAGGTATTTTTCTTCTCCTTGAGGTCACCAGAAACACAGAATCCTGACATTTAATCACTGAGTAACTAAAATGTCCTGATCAATTTTAATGGTAGGATATAAGATTCTTGCAATAATATTTTTCTTCTATTCATGGATTATATTGGCTTGTTTGACCTTCTTATAGAGACAGAGTTGAAAAGCTTTAGATGTTATTAATAGCCATTATCTCTAATTTCAGAGTGTGCAATACACATAATACTGACTGAATTTCTTAATGATTGCTCAGTCTGTGCATTGGGCCAGTGGTCTCTGAGGTTATTTTGTCCATGTGTAGTGGATGAGAATTTGGTATTTTCTCCCCCAAATAAAATCCTTTAGACCTGCCTGATTTACATATCTTGTTAGTTGGAAGCCCACAGAGTAGAACCCAGTTCCTGTAAGGCTTTGGAAATCCTAACAAAAAAAATAAATAAAAAAATATAGCAGAAGAGTTTGCCAACACGTGTGGGAGTGTAGGGATATTGGCAATCGTGATTTGCACAGCTATACTATTTCATCTACATGTGGGCAAGTCTGTGCCTCACTGGCTGAAGCGAGTAGGGCTGTAGCCCACAGACCATAGTCCCACATTTATCTTGCTATACCTAGTAAATAAATATAGATATAGCTAATAAACAAAAAAATACTATCTTTAAGAATAATGTATGAAGAAACCTATTAAACACATTCTTTGACAATTGTGAAACTTCTCAGWCCTTGAACAATCTCACTTGGAATGACGTTTGCAGAAACTCTCCTATGTTCCAGTTAGATCAGACTATCCTATTCCCAGTCTGTAATTTCCCAAAACAATACTGCATATTTGTGTTTTTTTCCACTTTGAGACTCTGCATAAAAATATTGCCGTTTTCATAAATTACATGTTTGCAGTTGGAGAAAAGTATCATTTGCACCCCTTGTATAATCCAAGTTAATCTCAATTATGAGTGTTTCCTGAAAATCAGTATTGTGGAGCTCTGCATGAATTGTCTCTATGATTCTTCTACCATTTTCAGTTACAGGCTGGTTTTCTATCTTTCTGTGCTTTAAATTCAGACTATGATATGGCTGTTAGGTTTTTTTTTCTTGATCCAAACTTTAAAAGCAAAAAGATGCTTTAAACATAACATAATGTTTCTAGCGAAAATGCATTAGCCAAAATAGCATTCAGTTCTTTCTTATGTAGACATGTTATTCTGCTCGGACTAAAATGAATAAAATGTGGAAACAAAACTATTTAAAAAGTTCCTAGCTTTGCTTGGTTATTCAGTTATCCTTGGTTGTACTCTAAATTCCCATAGTTTTATTTTATATACAAACTGACCTGCAGAAAATTTGGATTCAGGTAAACTTGGGAAAGTCGAGACATCAGAGTTCATGCTTTCTCCAGAATACACTGGAATAGGTCTTAGTCCTGTCCTGGTCAGCATCCATCAGGGAAAACAATGACCATGACAATGCTTTTCTTGGAGTGATGTGTTTGCAGTGTGCAGGAGAGGAAAAGGACCTCTGTGGTAGATGTAATACTCCACTCCTCCTGCTAAGGGTTAATACTTCCTTGTCAGAATTGAAGCAGCAGTTCTAGTTGCTCTGTGTTGCACTTTAAATGGCTTAGGTTGCTCTCTAACCTGGACACTAGCTAAGCACCCTGACAACCAGACTGACATTTCTCATGCCCATCTACAGCAGATACTTCTCTCATGTTTGACCATGTTGAATATACTAAAATTAAACAAGCCTGTAATTGTTTCCACTTTCAAAAGAAACAAGTGTTTTCAAGCAAATGTTATTTGCAAATTGCTGTTGGGAAATTTGGATATAGGAAAGTTAAGTGAAAAGCCTGTTCACATTTATTAAGTGTATAGCAAAGACAGCAGAGAAAATTGTCTGATGTTTTGATCACAAAACCATCCATCTGTTCTCATAGACGACCATGATTTATTCATCTAGATGTGACTATCATTGTTAAGAAAGAGTAATTCACTCCTGAACTCCGAATGCTTCTTACTGAATTTGAAGCTAACCCCCCATCAAAGAGCAGCTGAAACCACTGAGACAGTTTGTTCCTTTAAATCCTTTCCTAATGCATGCTTATATCTGAATTATCCTACTTTTCATTTCATTCAGCAGCTCTCACAGATACCACCTGTTGRTGGATTTATGGTAATCCTATACATTATTAGCAACTCAAGTATTTTTCAGCAAATGAGATGTTAGGTATCATGATATTTGGAATAACATAGTGCAGTAAGTTTGAACATCCATGTTTTAGGAGCTGTTGATCTTTCCATGAGACACTGTTTCTTCCATTGATATTGGAGAAATTGTACACAGACATTATCTGCGTTTAGTTTATATGAACACTGTATATTACAAAAGCACAACAATCAATCTACTTACATAAGGTACACATATGGAATTAGCAGCAGTCCTGTATATTTTGCACTATGTTACTCAACTCATCATAAGCAAGTGCACAAAAAGCGTACCCTACAGATTCCCTAAAACTTGAGCAGACCTTCACCTTTATCTCTGTCATCATCCCCTCTTGCTTGGTGCCTTGTAGGGAATGTATATCAGTAAGTTTGTGCATTTGTTCCCTCATTGTGGAATATTTCCTAAATGGATATGAAACGATTCTTAGCAAATAATTGCAGTTCTACATTTAAAGGGGAAGGGAATTATTTTACTCACTAAAAACATGGAGCTGAAGGTAAGTTATCAGCTCATGTAAATCAGTCAAGCTCCATTAACGTCAGAGAAACTGCATCAAATTAGCCAAGCTGAGGACCAGACCCTTAATTATTCTCTCAGTAATAGACTTCTTTGAACTTCTGCCTTAAGACTATGGCCACTAGACAGTTTTTAAACCTCAGCTTTTCATAAGCAACTGGGATTTCACTCAGAGGAACTCAGATATTAAATGCAAATTAAAATGTGTATTGGGGATTCTCACTGTACACTTTAAACATCTAATGCAACATTTAGACTTTTCACTCTTGCTTAGTTGAAAATAATTTCTTTCTTTACCTGTATAGTTGTCCTGGTTTCAGCTGGGATAGAGTTAATTTTCTTCCTAGTAGCTGGTATAGTGCTGTGTTTTGGATTTAGTATGAGAATAATGTTGATAACACACTGATGTTTTAGTTGTTGCTATGTAGTGCTTACAGTAGTCAAGGACTTTTCAGCTTCCCACACTCTGCCAGGTGCACAAGAAACTGGGAGGGAGCATAGCCAGGACAGCTGACCCAAACTGGCCAACAGGGTATTCCATACCATATGATGTCATGCTCAGTATATAAACTAGGAGGYGTGGTCTGGGAAGCAGCAATCGCTGCTCGGGGACTGGCTGGGCATCGGTTGGCGTGTGGTAAGCAATTGCATTGTGCATCACTCATTTTGTATATTCTATCATCATCATTATTATGATTATTTTCCCTTCCTTTTCTGTCTATTAAACTGTCTTTATCTCAATCCACAAATTTTACTTTTTTTTCTTTTTTTGATTCTCTCCCCCATCCCACTGCGGCAGGGGGATTGAGTGAGTGGCTGTGTGGTGTTTKGCTGCCTGCCGGGTTAAACCACAACAATAGTTTAATTGAGGTTGCTTCTTTAACCTTATTATTTCTAATTGAAAGCAACAGTAACAGAATTTTGGTGTGCATAGATTTAAAATATTCATTTACAAAGAAAAAAAAGTTTTTGCCTAGAATTTAAAATAAATTATCACAGTCCTGTTGGCTTTTCAGAAGTAAATGTCTCCTTTTATTCCTTAGAGGAAATAGCCAATGCAAAAACTTAGCTAGCAATGGGCAAAAGAATAAGTAGTTCCCAAAGTATTATATTTTAGATACTTTGTTCAAGATCTAAAAGCTGTAATGGCATCAGATAAACTTCCAAACTATGAAGCTGGTCAGGTTTCATTGAATCACGGATTACAGAGTGTCAAGTGTCCCAGGCATCATCTGACCTGGGACTGCACATGTCAGGGAAATGATGCAAGCACAGTCACTTCTGCATTGCCAGTTTGCCTTGCTCCCTCTTTGAGCCAGGACCCGGATTCCCTGATTATCCTCACCACACGCATGCTAATTCACTCCCAGGTTCCTTTCTGAAGTGACCAACTGGTTTTCTCTGAGAGGACACCCTAGCACAGCTGCTATGGTATTTTGCTCTAAAATCCACCAAACAGGCAATGTGGATACCGATCCTGCCATGTTCTGTTCGCTCCTCCAAGGACAGTTTCTCAGTAATAGTCCTTGTGCCCTCATATGCCCTCACAGCATTCTGAGGGACATGTAATACACACCTGGCATCATACAATAAAAGCACAGTCTTAAGAGCATTTCAGGCACTTCGAATGCAAAAGACGTATTAAATAGTAATTATGTCCCCAGGTCACAAGGGTACTGCGCAGGAACCACTTGATCTGCTTCTGCTAAGTAAAGGAGGTCTGAGGACTGATCCCCAGTGCCAATGCCAAACGGCACTCAGCAACTCACAGCTACGCTGCGTAGAGCTAGTCAGCTTGAGAGTGGAGGAGTCGGAGAAAATTAGCTGGAATGGTCTCTGAATTAGGGAGCAAACTGATTGCTAGGAAATGGAGCAATCATGGGCTAGTGCCCTGACTTTATTTTCAAGTGCTATCCAGGATAGACAGAGTTAGTTTAACCCAGTGGTTGCTAGAGCTGAGCATAGGGACATAATTCAGCAGCAATGGTCCAAAAGGAAATACTGAAACAGTATGTAAAGAATCAGAGATGTGACACATCCATTAGAACCACTACTTATACTAATTTAGGGCATATAAGCCATGAGTTCCTATTTTGTCCATGAAAGTAGTTACCCACTCTTCCAAGAGCAGCGTACACTAAAAACTAATTAGTGGCATGATGCATTTTAAACCAAAGTCATTATTTATGTTATGGAGGAGCACAGGACAGCTGTTTCTTTTGCAAACTATAGAAGTTTGTCTCTTTTTCGCTTGGTAAGGCAAAGAATAAGACTATAAAAATGCTGCTTAAAACTAATGAAATACTTTCAAGATTTACATGTTAAATTTAACTAATATATTTCTGGGAAAGGGTAATTCATGTTTTAGAGCAAAGAAACTGGACTTCAGCAAGGCAAAGCAAAGTTTCTGATATGATGCCACATATGCAACTACTATTTAAGATGGAGAAGACGGGACCTGTTAGAAATGTAGAGTGGATAAGAACTGCAGATCATCCTGAAAGTAACTATCGGGCTGCAGGGACTTTACATGGAGAACTCCTCAAGGACCAGTGCAAGGGTGGAGCTTATTTGATCTTTTCATCAACAAAAATATAACAAAAACTAGGAATGGGCTAATTGAATTTGCAGATGACAAAAGGTGAGAAGTAGATGCCATATGGGAGATAGCAGTATCATGCAAGAAGAAGAGTGATCTTGAGGATTGAAATAACAAATATCAGACGGATTCTGCCGTACAAAACAGAATGCCGGTACCTGGGGACTAATATAAAGTTCTGGTAAAATCTAAGGGCAATTTGATGACATATGGTGTATTCATGCCGTGATCCACGGCACCAAAAAGGCTTCCTGGTTACTACTTGATACAACTCTGGTCATCTGGTCCTGCGCAAGCAAGATATACTAATTCAAAGTGCAGCAAGTGTAGAGGACTGTGAGAGATGTCAAGAAGAAAAAAAAAATCTATTTTACAGAAWAAGATTAAAAGGAGCTGGTGTGGCAACCCAAGCAAAATGATAGCTGAACAAGAGGCAAAACTGCTTTTGGCATAAGTATATTGGAGGGAAACACCAAGTAGAAGAGCTGTTTGGGCTAATGAACAAAGTTGGTAGAAGTACAAACTGGTGTAGACTGGCTTGGCATATATAGATTTTGCAAATAATAGATTTCTAATCATGAAAGGAGTGAGTTCCTGAACCAATATCTCTATCGGAGTAAGGAAAGCAATTGGCCTCAAAGCAAATATGAGCCATTTATAGCACAGTTGCCTGAGAAAGAAAACAACTGGATTTGATAATCCAGAAAGTCCTATCCAATCTTATTTTCATGTTCCTACCATGGTAATGCAGTGATGAGAGAGATGGTTTCATTTAAATGCCGTAGAGTATTTGTGATATATAAATGTCTAACTTCATGTCTAAAATCTTGGTCATAGGGAAGAAAATGTGAAACACCTCCTATTTAGAAGCTGAAACTCTCTTATGYATACACTTGGATCGATACAAGGTTATTTCACTCCTAAACTAAACTGAACAGCAGCAACTTCTTGTCAGGACAAATTAAGTAGAGGCAAAGATCTACTAGTTTGTGCATCAGCTGTATATGTATGTGTTTCTTACTGATGCTATACTTACTAAAAGCTAAAATAGCACAATATGAAACGGAAGCTATCAGGTGGTTTATGCCCAAAATTCAAATCAACCTTCAAGTTTGTACAGAATGTCCTCCACATTTAAACTATATGTATTTTAAATTCATAGCCTGCTTGCTGAGGGAGAAAATCAACTGGCAATAAACACTGCTTGTATTTTTTATTCTGCTACTGCAGTAACTGCAGAAGGTACCTTGATTAACTAAAAAAACTACCCTGACATCATCAGTGTAAACGGAAAAGCCAACAGAAATTACATGCGTTTCTAAACAGTATCTGACACCAAGAATTCTCTGTACAGGAAGAAACCTCTAGGGATGTCTGTGCCACAGAGCAAAGACCCTGAATCAGTACTGACAACACAAACCCTGGGACTAGAAGGAGTTGTAGCAGACTGATGTGAACCAATTAACCATAGCACGAAACAGAATTTATATACCTTTACACAGTGCCACACTAATATATAGTCACACTGCTTTTGGAGTGTGAGCTAATACTCAGAGGTACCTCCTAAGATGTGGGGATTTTGAAACTGAGCTCCACTATGTGAGGGAAACATGCCTAGTAAGTTCAAACAAAGGAAACTTTGCACTTGGAATCACCTTCAGTTCTTCCTTTGAAATGTGTAGCCCAGGTTATTATCCACAGTTTTTCATGCACAGGATCTACTTGTCTGACTAGGAAAAAATGCTTTTTTTAAAAATTGCTAGGTCACTGTCCACAGGAGAGGAAGTGGAGCCACCAATCAGACTAGCCAGGCAAACCAGTCCCTTTTTTACACTACAAAGATTTCTTAGGAAAGTTGTTATTGTCAGACTTCCATTTCATTTACCTCCTTTATGCTGATAAAGCAGTTTACTGTACCTCCTTTGGGAGCTTTGGGATAATGAAGATGTGGGAAGGTATGGCTTCAGTTAAGCTGGGTTAGTSAGAAGCAGAGGCAAAGTCCTGCTGTCCCTACAGCAAGAAGTCCTAGGTCAGGGCAGAGGTAGACTGCAATGGAATTTCCTAGCATAGTATTTGTTATGTTGTGTATAAAAAAAGCAATATAACTTTCTCTCTTGCTCCAAACTTGCTGAGGAAACAGCAAGAAAGAGAGAGAATGAGGAAAAAAAAAAACATTAAAAAGTTTTAACAAGGGAAATCCACACTCGACAGATGAATTTAGGGACAAACTAAACGAAGAACAGATGTACCTAGAGGGGAACTTGGGCAGAATTTCAGCAAGTGAAACTAAAGACAAGATCAGATAATAAAAACAGAAGACATGAGCATTTTCCAAATGGAAATTACCACCCATATTCTGAGCCAACAGACACCTTGTTTCTACTTCACTGCAATGCAAAGTCAATCAACTGTACCTAAGCCACCTTCAGCAATTCAGACCATACACAGATCAGGATAGGGACACTTTTCCTTCCTCCTCTTGAAATTGTGCACTGTAAATAGGAAATACAGATTCAGAGGGAAATCATGACAGTGATTAAATGTGTAAGTTATAAATTTTGCAGTAGGGAGCTGTTGATGTAAGTGGCACTGGGAGCAGCACGGGTTTCCTATACAATAGGCTTTTTGCAGGTGTCCATATATGAAGTTAAACCAGAACAGGTTCTGCACCGCCAGTTCACAGTGAAAGATCAGGTACATAAACTGGCCTGCGAACAAACTAGCTCTTTATATTGTTCTGAGGGATAAAGAAGCACTAACATTCCTAAGAATCTAATTTACAACTATTTTAAGGACATTTTATGCTAATAGAGCAGTCCAAGGGGCCTTTAATGTAAATGAGGCCCTGTGTCCCAGACACTATTTCAGCTCATGCATCTGTACAATAATAAATACTTAATTACCTCCAGGGTTGTTTTGGGGCCTAATTAATAATGTGTGTAAAGTGCTCTGAGATCCCTTGGATGAAAGACAGCATGGAAGAACAAAGTACAAAACGTATTTTGTGAAACATAATGTTTTATAAACCAAAATAAAGGAAAGAACAAGGATACCAGAGAGGCACAACTTACTTGCTAGTTTTCATATCCCCTTGTGTTCTCCACTGTGTGCTCCTGTTACTTAACTGAGACTTACATAGTTGAACAGTTATTTCTATTACAATTGGACATTATCATCTTAAGAGGAAAGCACAGCACAGGTGCATTCAAGCCTGCAAGTGCTGCATGTAGAAATAAGTATTTGGAAAGCCATGGGCACAGCATTGTAGAATGTGAAGGTTTTTGCCTTGCTGCTCTGCATATTCTCTGCATACTCATGCATACAGTCTACAAGAGAAAAAGCCCGATTCACTGGGTTGACACCTGCCTTGGCACTCCTACTGCACTGAGAGGAGGAGAGATGTGTCCTTTCTCCAGTGGAATCCTGTTGGAGGGGAAGTGCCTTCCTTAACCTTTAGCAAGGTCAGCAAAAAGCTCCCTTTCACATCTAAGTATGGTTTGCTTCCCCGCCCCCCAGTTTCTTTGGTGCTGTTCTCACAATTTTAATTAGTAACTATTTTTATGACCTCTTATCTCGTAAAGGTAGCAACCTTAAGACATTTTCCAAACATTCTTAAAACCCAAGGATGATTTAATTTTAAGAAACAAACTATATCACAGGAACATAGGAAGACAGACAATTCCTGGGTCACTAAGGCCAGCGTGTCTGTCTATCTAGCCATCCATCCATCGAAAGAAATACAGCTCCGTAAAAGCCTGAATAATAAATTAAAAAAAAAAAAAAAAAAAAAATCTAGAAAAAAAAACCCAACCTGTTTTTTGAGTTTTAATAAATGTACCTATCTTATGGTCTTACGTGTATAAAAACAGTCCCAGTTATAAATGATCCATATCAGCTCCTGTTACAAAGTACATCATTGTGATTCAGCAGAGATGAAAGGAACAGGGAGTACCAAGCGATAGACTACACAGAAAGGCTTTACATCACACTGTCAAGGTCAGCCCCCTTGGGTTCTGTTCTATCAGCTGTGATGCCATGTCTACATGGGGAAAGATAAGCAGGAAAGCAAAGCAGAATTATTTAAACAGAGATGTAAATTTAACATATCTTCAATACAGCCTTGAGTTCATGTGGATACTGTAATTCAGAAATAAAGCTTTAGTTGACCAAAGTAAAATGAATTTACTTAAAGAGAATTTGTTTCTGATGAGAATATCGCAGAAAGGGATACTTAAAATAAATGTATGAATACTGCAGTAAATTAATTTGGTTTAAGTTTGCTTACGTGTCCCTGTCTAGACATGTTTTTAACTTACACCCCTGTAGCAAACTTGCAGAACAAAAGATCTTTTTAAATCTTTCTATGCATTTCTTAGCCTTTGAATAACAGAGGAAAAGATGGAAGTACAGTCATGTTCAATGACTATTGATATGAATTGTGGTTGGGGGAGGACTGATTTTTAAGAGAGRCCTGTAATTTTGTAGGTGAAACTCTGTGTTGCCAATTGTATTAAACTAAATCAACATTTTGCCTCTGCAACTAAATGTGGATTTAACTAACAAGAGAAAAACACAGCCCTCAGACAGTAAAAACTGAGAGTCACTGAACAATGCAGCTTGTGAGTCTCCTCTATATATCAGAATAACTGCAGCACTTCTGCTAAACAACATGCTCTTTTGTGAGAATGGATAGAAATCACCCGCCATCAACATGACTTCATAAGATAGGGCTGTGTTAAAGATTTCACACTGTACTCTGGACTACGGCTTAAATTATATGGGCTTGGTCACTTAATGGCTTTCTGACCCTTTTTATAAGGCAAATCTATGCTGCTTTCTTGCTAATAAGTATTTTTTTTTGTCTTGCTATAAAGTAAGGCAGTAACACAGAAAGCCAAAGCAGTGAGAAGACAGAATGCAGAAGCAGGGACTTGCAGGCAGCAGAAAGGCCACCCGCGCCCGCCCTCCCCAGTGACTCCCACAGGAGGCAATGGCTACTGCCACACTAACGGAGCATTTAAGACCAATCTCACCCAGACATACTTTTGTGAAGCTGGCACAATACAGAGAAACCTTTTGGAGCTATTCCATAGTTTTCAAGAAACTTTCACAATGCAGAGTAGGTGCAGGATACTTTAAGAGGCAATGATGAAGTGTTAAGCTTTGCTAAACCTCAAAAGAGGAAGCATCCTCTAAGTTTTCTGTATGGGCTGAGTAGGAAAGCTTTTCTCTTTCCAGCAGTCTGATCCCATGCTTAGTGAGGTTCACCGGGCAGTTTATATATTCATAGCGAAAGATCCTTTATAAAGAAAAGCTCTGTATTCTCATTTACATTGATTTGAATGAGAAATAATGCTATAATGAGGTTAACGCAGAACTCAGGACAAGTGTGTGGAATATCATTTTCTTTCTTTTATTATGACAAAAATGTTTAAGACGCATCTGGTGATAGGGGACTGAATCTTAATGTAATATGCTATATGTTGGCTAGACAAACCAAAGAGAAAAATAGAAGGAAAGGAACAAATAGAATGATCCTTGTGGAAGCAAGGTCATTACGTAGGATCAATGCCCATTTGGACAACTCACAAATGCTCCTATGCTCATATGTAATTCATTTGAGTGGTTTAAAAGACACTTGAAAATCGATACATGAACATTCTGTTAAGTGCTTAAGTGGTTATAAGGAGCGTGTATGCTGTTCTCAAACATTTGACATGGTAAACAGGCAAAAATTTACTTCACTAATGTCACCAGGTAGTGGTGGACAGTATTTATATAGATGGTCTCTTTTGGTTATTGAGTGGAAATTATTAAACCTGTAAAAGCTGAGATCAAGAAAAGGCACAAAACTACACCACCTGCTGTAGAAGGTATTAAATTATTGAGTCATGGAGTTGTCGGAATGGTTTTGTGTTAACTGCAAGGGAGCCATGCTATTGCTATTTTGTGAAAACTCAGGAGAAGGAGTAAAATTGGTCTGTGTATTTATTTACCTTAGGCTATTTCTGTCACTTACCACAACTGCAGCACCATGAATTTTCTTTTCATCAGAAAAAGAAAGAAAACTCACAACATGGCAATTTTTGGCAAGCTTAACCAAGTACAAGAAAAGCTTTTCTTGTCACATTTCCACATCTTTCCAAAGTGTTACCTGTATAGTAGGTGATAACAACATGTGCCATATTCAGCTGCATCATACAAACAAAAATACATACCATAGCAATTATGTGCTGAAAATTTTCAGTGGAAAGCTTTTTCTATCCAATTAGGCTGTGACAAAGAAGCCACTTGCATTTTCAACTTCACAGAGGTATAACTACAATATTTGTAGAGATCTGGAACTTAATTTATAGTGTGGATCGCTATATGTAACATGCTTCTTAGGCACCATTGATTCTTGTTGCAGCAAGCCCTTTAACTCTATTTGATACATTGTAAATGTTAAAAAAATTGAAATAGAATCATCAAAGATTTTTTTTTTTTTTTTTTTTTTTTTTTAAAAAAAAAATAAATATTTATGCCAGTCACTGCATAGACTCTGAGTTTAGCTTGGTTGTACTAATCCTTAAAGAAGCGTAAGTCAAATTATGAAGAATTTTCTCTTGCAGTTGCAATTCAGACACACAGCATATAATCCTTATAATTAAACTGGGAAAAGGAAAATAAAGAAACATCAGTTTTGATTAAAATAAAGCCAGCTGTATTTTTAACTTCGGTGGTTAGTTTCACGTTTGATTACCTAACACATTAAAAGGACATTATATCCTATTTGTTTTACTGTAGAGTGAAATGTTGTTTTAGGCAACTATGTAGAAAAAAAAAAAAAAATCACACAAAGAAACCAAAAAGTTTCTCCCAATTCTGCCACTGTGTACGTGTATGTATGCAAACAGTTCCCCTTGAGATGAGAAATGTTATTCATGTGCATACAGTTACTTTTGTCTGCAAGTGTTTGCACCATTGAGGACTTAGATGTCAATAAAGGTGAGGCTTTCATTGCACATCAAAATACCCTGCACATAAAAATTGTTGCTGATATTTCACATGCTGCTTGCTGAAGGTGTCCAGAATGCAGGTTTTAGTAGGTATTGTGATCACTGCTGGTAAGATACAGATACTTGTCACTGATTTCTGGACCAAATTTTAAATACAACTGTGTAAATATACCACTTGCTTAAAGGAAGCACACCTCTCGTATGTCTTGATGGGTTATATTTTAAGATCACGTCATTCACTTTTGAGAAGCACAGTTCCCTCATGGACAGACAATTGTAAACATTGTTTAGTCTACTAAAGTAGCTGTTAAATACAGTGAGGCTGATGCACTGGTGCCATCACTTTTGGCAGTCATTTACCTCTAAAAATGTGTGCAATAATACTATTACTCTGATCTGGTAATCTTCGACATCCACTTTCTTACATGCTAAGGATCGGATCAGAGAGCTGTACTCTTGTCTTGGGGTTTCCTAGTTCATTTCAGTTGAAATCTTCTTTTCTACCGTAGCATAATCTTTTAAATTTATGAAAAATTACTAATTTGAAGAAGCCATCAAAAAATGTTTTTTATCCTAAAAACAGAGTCAGTAGGATTAATCTTCAAATCAAGAGTGTTTTTTAAATTTTAAAGTAACGTGATTTTTTGTTTTAACTATGGTCTTCCACCACACAATGTTTCACGCTTCATAAAATGAAAACGAAATGCTACAGGTTTTCTGTCCTAGATCAAAATTTTGATGTAGAAGCAGATATTCTTAAAAGTTAATCTTAAAAATTTAATAAACCTTAATGAAAAGAATAACAACAAACAAAAAAAGAGCAAAACCTAAAAATGCCAAACCCTTTACCCCCAGAAAAACCCACAGCTGAAATATCATAAGCATTTTTAAAAAAAGAATTCAACATCTACTTAGGATGACCATTTCATTGCACATAGACAAGAACATGAACAAAAATGAAAAAGTCATATCTGTCATACAAACAAGACACCAAAAGGACCTGATCCCACGCAAGGCTAATTGATTCTACTGGCATTAAGCACATGAAAATGAAATTGCGCAAGTGTTAACAGTACAAAAATTAACTGTCAAACTAATGCAAATGATTGAACACTTCTGTTGCTAAAGATCCTCAAGGGCACAGAATGGCTGTCAGCACTGTGGTATATATCATGAGCACTTTCGTATTTCACTATGAAGCTTCATCATATTTTTCTCTTACTTTTGTAGGCTATCGTTGATGTTCCCTAGAGGTGTCAAATACAGCTCTACTCCACTGCCTACTTTCATGTATATAGTATGCCACTTCTGCCAGATGATTAATGTTCAAATTCTTAAAAGTAAACGCATTTCTCTAGTCCAAATTCTATACCAGGAGATAATATTTTAAAGGATGGCAGTTCTAGTTATTTGCAGTTACTAAGTGCATTCATCTTTATTTTTAAAGAAAGATTGAAATTTAATAATGGTGCATGGCGGGCACTGAGAGATTTATTTACTTTGTTAGGAATGATTTATGGAAGTCTTGTTGTGGGAGAGAAAATGACTGCAACTGAAGGTGAATTATTGTGCACAGTTTAACAACATAACATCTTAAGTACCTATAAAAATATAAATGACAGCTTTAAGGTTCTGATGGAAAGAAACATAGTTGAGATCGCCAATCAGCTGGGAACATATCAGTAATGTAAGTCTGTCCTGAAGCTCAGGCTAAAGCTAAACTTTTCCTTAGCTTCAAACTAATTCAATGAATGCTCTTCCTTTTTCTCCATCTGTTACAACATGGAAAACTTCTCTTCCAACTCTTCCAGGACTTTAGGAAAGATATTTTTCAGATAAAATATTTCAAAAGAATCCTAGATCCCTGGTCACTGGAGCAAGCCAGCATTTGGGGAGTGCTAAAATTCAGACCTGTGAAGATTATTCCTGGGGCTACCTACTACACACATCGAGGATTAAAGACAGTTCTGTTATCATTTCTTGTTAATGAAAGACTCAAAAAAGAGAAACTCATAAAACTGTAATGCAGCTACAGAGCTCTATGTAAAAGGCAACATGTAACTAAGAACCATCCCAAGCACCAGCACTTCCCAAGAGTGGTAATCATACCACTAGGGAGCAAGGAACAGGGTTGTCAGCGAGGTGAAGTGACAAAGAGAAATCTCAAACAGCCGGAGCAGATCACAGCGGGATGGCTGTGGACTGTTATGCAACAGGAGAAGAGTGATGCAATGCAGACACTGCCTGAACAAGGCATTAATCTAGGAAGTTAAATGGTCAAAGGGATTTCACATGTTTCTTAGCATCTGCTAAGAACTTCCTGTTGCTTCCTGATTAATTAAGGTCTTAAGTAATTAATGAACTTCCCTTATAATTATTATTACCTTATAATAGTATCTCATCTATGCTTTTAAGTGAGAACAGGTATGGCAGAAAGTCCAGGAATCTTCATTCTTCCCATTTGCAGCTTACAACAGTATTGCCCGTTCTCCTAATGAGCACACAGCAATCACAGATGTCAAGAACAGCTTGATGCAATATATTGGCACACTCCTAGGGAACGATACCACCTGCCTTTTCATTTCTTCCAATGGGATTTTTATAACTTTGTTTTATTGTAACTTAGTAGTTTCCTAGCAATATGCCAGGTAAAGAAAGATTCCACACAGCATATGAGCCTTTGCTTCTGCTCTTTTACTTAAGGAGGATGTTTTCAACTGCTGAAAACCACCAGAAAGGCAGAAAGATGAGCAAAACTGTCGTTGATGCCATTATTGTTCAATGACTTGGAAAGGACAGCAGAGGGAGTTTTATCATCTTAAAGTGTATTCATGCTGTCTCTGTCCTTCTCCCTGAGATGTGCTTTACATTAGCTTTTTGTAAGGGTGAAGAAATTCTGAACAGAACATTTTTTTGAAGAATATAAATATTAAGAGATGTAGGTGCTGGAATATGGAAGAAAAAAAAGTAAAACAATGAACAGATGAACTTCTGTAATATATGTGAAATCTGCAAGTCAAGAGCACAGACTGCGTTTTGAATAATGCATTTTGTATAGAAAGCGCTCTAAATAACTCAGCAGAGAATACAGTGTGTAAGTAAGACAATTAAGCAATTTTACCAATTAAGCTATGGTCTACCTCAAAATGAGAGTCATTAGTTACAGCTGAGATTGAACACTGATAATATTTGTGAAACAACAAGTTTAAAGGGGACTGGAAGAAACCTATATCCTTGTAATACATATAAAAAGTAGATCAGCCTTGGGTATGAAATAAACAATAGGCCAAAATATTCTAACCTAGATAAATAAAATGCATTCACATTCAAGGATCCTACTATGTAAGTGGCCTACTTACATTTCACGAATACCAGGGAAATAAAATGGGAGCTGCACTCAGCATCTTGAAAGCGGTATCATTTTTATTTAGGATGCCTAAAATTTCTAAACTATGAAGGCAGCTTCAGAATTTGCATTTTGAGGGAGTGTGGCTAGTTCAATCAAATAGCAACTGAGCTGGGGCAGTACTTCAGAAAGACACTATTTCTGGTCTCCCAGAAACACAAGCCTCTTGTGACTGCAAAGTTGTGATTTGGAAGTCAAAGATGTCTTCTACTCTTATTGCTAAATCTATTCCTAGCAGAAAAGAAAGCATAGAGAGATGAAGTCTCAGATATTTATTAACTTAAATGATAATCAGAAGGGGTAAATTGATGGTCTCTTCCAGAGTCTAGCCAAAGTACAAGGGGAATAGCAAGACAAAACAGCAAGGCAAAACCAATGAATTCTTAACAAGACAGAGACAATAGGTGTCTTCCTCTTATCACTTTAGATGATGAAACAATGCTGAAGACAAGTTAGGAAAAAAGCTTAAGATATTTTATCAGTTAGTACTAAGTATCTGCTGAGCTTAATGGTTTAAAAAACCTAACTTGATAATTAACTGTCATATTATATGATTGTGTGCCAATAGCCAGGCACATTAATACACCACTTCTATTGACGTGTCTTTAAATAGAGAAGATGGCGCATTGAACAATTCATATAGAACATGAATTATGAAATGAAATAATGAACTCTTGCTTTTCAAATTATATTTTTTATAATTTGCTGGACTTTTTCCATTTCCTGTTTTGTTTCCTTGTCAAAGCTAACTCAGTTTTGGAGATCTTTTGATTTTGATTTAAAAATTCATTTTTTGACCCAAAAATCTTTTAACCAAACAATTCGAACCAAGTGTCTAATCAGGACACCAGAAAGATATATGAAATTTACAGAATACTGAGATTTATATAGAGAGCGGTACATTTTCAGAAAATGTAAACTAGCAGATGCCAGACTAACATTTGACCTTTTCATGATTTCACACAGTGGCAAAGACTAGAAATAAACTAGTGAAAACAAACTATCTTGAAATGCTTGAGAACACCTGCCTTGGGACTCTTCCTGAGCTATAGCTGTGGTTTTGAGATTAATTAACTTGGAAGTACAGTCCCAGATATAGGAGTCCTTCTGGATACCTTTTGTCCTATTCTGCCAATCCAGAATAGCCAGTCCATATGGCCAAAAGGAGGAAGATCATTTCTGCTGAGAAATTATTGCTTCTTTCTTCCTGTGGCTGGTAGAGGAGCATAGTGGAAGGAGAAGAGGCATATCCACAGTTTACCTGTGGCCTATGGATTACAGCCTATGTCTAAAAGAATGTTGACAGAAACTTCAAGTTATAATTACAATCAGGTTGGAAAAACATTGATGGGCTTTGCTGGCAATAGCACGTCACCCAAAACATCTGTTTGCACTATCATAAATTTCACTGGAATTAAGAAAATAATATTCTCAGGATCAGAAGGAGGCTGACTCCCTTTTTCTTTCAGATTTTTATTTTATGTAGTATTTTAGTAAATATTTAATAGTCATATGTTAATGGCTATTTTACTGAAACATGTCTCTCTGTCAAGGAGCAGTACAGGAATTTTCAGTACAGCAAACTTCTTATCATACAATCACAGAATCATAGAACGGTTTGGTTGGAAGGGACCTTCAAGTGTCATCTTGTTCCAGCCCCCCTGCTGTGGGCAGGGACATCTTTCATTCTTGGTGGGGGGACACTCAGGAAATACAAAAAATGTATTCCAGTGGAAGTATTTACTTAAATGCTCCTTGAATGGAGGCTGTGAATCCTTTTAGCTGGCTCACAATTTAAGAGACTTCAAAAGGTAGTCTTTGAAGCTTAGAAAAGACCTTTGAAGTGGCTGAATATGCAAAAAAGAAACTAGAGTGTTTAGCACAACGTACTGAACTTCATTAAGTGTTCTTGTCAATTAGAAAATACAGCAGTTTTTGCATAGCAAAAGAAGAAAATCAGGGTATCCTGTTAACAAAGACTTCGGATATCTCCTGACAGAGCCTCTGAAGTTACCGAAGGGCTACATGCTAACACTTAGCCCCATTAGGAATACACAGACTGGACACACCACTTCCCTTTGGAGATGCACCTGGCTATCAGATAAGGATAATAATTTGTGTTCTTACCAGCCAATTCGGTATGTGCTTCTGCCCATGGGACAGAGCTGTGGCTTTGTAGTGTCCTGTGTAGTCCTTTACCTGCATTTGTTTAGATCAGGGCAGCATCTGCATCTGACACAAACACTTTGAGCCATGAACTGTATCTATGGTCATGCTCTGATAAATCTGAAAGCCTGAACTGATTTCACTTATGTTAACTCCCTCTTCAGGCAGGAGATGTACTTGGAGATGCATTATTTTTTGCATTTCATTAAACACATCTTTTCTCATTTTTGTAAATAAACACCAGTAGGCTTAAAGGCCCCTTATACTTTAGGTTTCAACTAATGGACTTAGTGAAGGAGTGCTGACAGCATCTAAGATGGAAACAGTCCACTGCCAGGGTACAGATACAAAGATAATAGGAGTAAACATGGGGACAGCTCCTGGGATGAAGTGTGTGCACAAAGATGTACCATCTGCATATGCATGGTTAGCAAACCCATTGTAAGCTCTCAGTACGTGAGGGACATCGCCCTGTCTGATAGAGGCTAAGCTAAATGTTCAACAGTTTCAAGCTCAAGCCCTAATAAATCAGGTTGCAGTAAACAGTACATCCCTTGCAGAGGGCAGATACCGCGGAAGTCCTTTCTTTCCTTGCTTATTCAGTCATGATAATGTACTATGGGGGAAGAGGCAGAGCAATCTTCCTACAAGAAACCTTTAAAACAGAATGCAATTTACATTGACAATTTCTGTCTATAACTCCTTGGTAGCTATGAATACATGAGTAGTTGGTGAATATTGTTATTTTGAACTGGGAAACAACCTGGTGTTTCTGTCTGCTTGATCAAAGCACTGAAGTTATGTGTTCGGGCTGCTCTGGTCTGCTGATTTTACAGCTTCTAATTCTTTCTTCCTTAAGTAAGACCAGGTAACTAAATGAGACAGTTTCTGATGAAACTGCTTCTATCAAAAAAAGAGAGATAAGAATGCTGTTACTGTTGATCTGTACATTGTATTGCTGTAGCACCTACATAATCATGAGTGGGAGCTGTCACAGAGAACACCATCTAGGCATAAGAAAGAGGCAACAGATGGATTCAGGAAACAAATGGGGAGTGCAATATAACAGTGAGACAATATTTGGTGAAAAGAAAAGGAGAGGTCAAAGCATACCAGCTGCATAATCACTCAAAATTTTCTGTCATGGTATGGGAAAAAAGGCTTTAGGAAGGGATATGAAGGCAAACAACAATTAGCTCTGTGAATGCTGATAGGAAGCTCACGCTAAGCGTGAAGATCTGTGTCTGAAAACGTAACAGATGAGTTATCAAGCTGATGTTACTGGTACAGGAGAGGTTGGGAGCTGATGTATTAATAACATCAGAGCTGACAGGTGAGACAAGGATATGGAATAAAAATTATGTGATACATGTTGGAACATTTTAGGTTTTTCCCAGGTGGGATCCCTTGATAAATAAAGAAAAAAGTATCAAACATTGGTTCTAAAAGGAGGAAAACAACAACACCAACATGAAAAATCACTTGTTCTAGCATTGAAATAGGGAAAATGCCCCTGATAAAATGAATACTGATCCTTCAGATTAATTTCTTGCCCATATAAGAATATCTTTCAGGGGGTAGCCAACACCTACATAACACTTGTTTTGCCTGTTGACTGTCATAATAGTTTAGGCTACAGCTAAGAATAGAATTGGCAGAGCTGAAAGGCAACAATAAAACAAATGATGTATTTTTATGGTATTTTAGTCCAGACAAGAGCAGAAGGCACTAAATGCTCACACAATAAAAAAAGACCCCAACATTTTCAAACCAAAGTTACTGATAGCTCAGATTAGCCTATGTAGATTTGAGTTCATGACAGAACCAAATCTTGGAAAGTTCAGATACAAACGTCTAAAAATCTGAAGCTGGAAACTAAGATATCAGAGGGTCCTCTCATCATAGGCAAATCTTCATCCCTGCTAGTTAGAGATGAAAACCAAAACTCATTAAAGCATCAAGCTATTAGGTTGTGGAACACACAACACATGCTTCTAGGAAATTGCCTACAACATAAGCCTTTACCATCACCCACACTTAGACATTGAGCCTTATAAAGCTAACTAAAGATAAGATAAGAAGACATTGGAAAGTAAAAAAATAATTTTGGTAACACCAGAGGATTTTTTAATGTTTCAACATTTTTACATATATAAAGAATACATATGTAACTTTGGAAAGTATAGTTTCATGGACATTTTTGTAGAAAATAGTAAGCTAGCCTACGAAATAAACAAGGGATTTGGCTATGACTTACATATATTATATAAATTAAGAGTTATAGGGCCAGAATTTCAGTTAGTGTAAACTGTTTCAACTCCAGTGACTTCATACATTATACGCTAATGGAGCAAAGATGACTTACACTTGCTGAAGATCTCACCCGCACTGTTCCAAACTTTTTGGAGGAGTCAGAAGTGGAAATGCTCAGCATCTGAATTTGCCCAGTGGCAACAAATGGGTATTTAGATCTTTCCAGGCACTTGGATCACAGAGAATACCACTTGAAGGACATGGATGATATGTTTTCAGTAATTGCCATCTAATTTCAATCTGTCTCTCTCCATTTAGTTCTTTTTTATTGCTTCCTCCTCCTCCTGTCATTCCCACCCTCAGCCTCAGGGACATTTATATTTCTCTCCTTGACTGGTCCCCTTTAATAAGGCCATGCCTTGTTATTTTATTACTCCTTAAGTAGTCCCCTGTGTTTGGGAGCATCTACTCTCCAAATCCAACTGCATCTTCTGAAGCCAAAATATGAAAGCATTTTGACCAGATTTGTTATGAAGAAGGTGAAGACGCACAGTTGGACTGGTGATCAGCTGACTGCCTGAAAAGTAGCCATTTCTGATGTCACACAATTAACCAGACTAGATGTTCTGTGGAAAAATTAGCCTATTCACCCTTTTAATCCTGTTGATTTTTATAAGTTTTTGCTTGCAGATGTCTTGATTCTTAAAGAAATATCAGGTATAGCTGTTCATATTATTCAACATTTGGAATGTTATACGAAGTTAGTGTCAAGTGCTATTTGCATTTAAGTTACTAGCAGTGATGTCATTGACTTTAATAAACGCAATATCAGGCCCCAGTATATTATTTTTGGTCAACCTATGTGTACTTTTGTGTAAATGTACACAATACATAACAGTTTCACCGAATTATATAGCTCTGACTGCTCAGTCTCTCCAATTTTCAAGTCACCTATGTCTACTTTTTGACTTTCTAAGCTTGCTGAACCATTGCAATGTATGAGTCATGGTTGGCATTATTGTATTATATTGTCAGATGTGAGAAAAGAAAAATAACACCATTTATCATAAACAAATATTTTAAAATTTATCAAGTAATGATTATGTATTCTCAGTAATATTGCTTTATATCAGAAACTGTCACAAAAAGATTTTACTGATTATAATAAAAAAGTTTAAACTCTAACCAAATCATTGATACATTTGTAGGCATTAATCCACCGTTTACCACATCTTAGACAGGCGCATTTGAGATCCCATGTACTTTATGTGGAAGTGAGGTTGTGACTTGGTATCCTAGGGCACAACTTTTCCACCTCTTACAGTGCTATATATGCTTAAGGTTAGCTTTCATCCCAAAGGTGACTGCCTGAATGTAGTAGGGGAAGTGAGTGTTACTTGTCTACAAGCCCAAAAAGTTCATGAGAGTATTTTACACAATTGTTGTACCTAAAATATGCCATTTCCTTGAGACAGGACAGAAAAAACAGTCCTGAAGGGAGAAAAAGGAGACTTAAGAAACTTATTACGCCCTGGATGGTTCCCATGCCTCTAATTCTTCCCTGTTTGAATTTGGTTTCAATTGCTTATTACTTTTTGGAATTTTAACTATTCAGACTGATATATAAATCTGATATAAATCAAGCCGGTTCTCTAATTCATGTTAGAGTCATACCAACTCTTGTTCAATGTGAAAGTTCCACTGGAGAAATATATTCATCCATTTCTAAGGAAGAGGCATAGGAAAAACAGACTGCTGGTCTCCTTAAGAAGGTCCAGTATCTTAAACAGAGATTTTTATATTTTAGGAGGAACACTGGCTTATGTCAAATATACCAGCCCCGCTTGCATTACTCTGCAAAAGTTTCCCAGACGTTAGCACTATTAATCTGTACAATCTCTGCAAAACCCCTCCGCCACAAACCTGCTGTGCCACCCACACAGGGGTGGTGGCCGAGCTCTCCCTTCCTAGCAGGTAAAGCATGAGTCATTCCACAGGACTCACCCTCCCTAAAGGCACGCTCAGACTTTTCTGCCGTGATTTCACTTTCTAGTCTTTAACAGTCTGCTACATTTCTCAAGTATTATGTATAACACAAGAGGGATGTAAAGGACCCTACTTAACGAGATCCTTCAGGAACAAGAAAAAAGAGAATTTGCTTTCCTCCCAGCAGTCAGGCCAAACTCAGGCTTATTGGGACAACAAGCACTGAACGGTTAAGAGTTTCCTTCCTCCACTCCCAGATTCTCTGCTATTTAATTGGTAGATATATTTTATCCTGCCTTCACCTGAAAAGCTGAATGAATTGGCAGCACAAGGAAAACATAGAAAATACAACATGTGATTGTGTGATTAAAGATTATCTTATAACGTATTCATACTAACTGGATAAAAGGCACTTCTTAATTTCTGCATGCTTAGTTTTGCAGCCTTAATAATCTTTTAACATCTTTGCCTGTAGCCTTTTCTGAAGCAAAAAATGTCTTATTGAGTGATAATTATCGAAGCGAAGATGGTATTATAAACATTTATAAGGTAAGCCATCCTATACTTGTTGGTCACAGTCAGTGCATCCTTATTATGCCTAAACTAGCTTGATATTTATGCTATTACTAAATTGTTCTTGCCTTTTCACCAACAGACTACCAAGCTTATTCTGAMCCAGAAGAATGTTTTCAGCCTCACACTTCTAAGAAGCATTTCCAAGAAAGACATTTAGTCATAGCCTTGTGTGCAGCCCAAAGTGATGGTTGTAACAGAAATACTAATATGAGCAAGCTTCTCAGACTTTGACTAATTGCTGACTGCTCAGTTTGTGAAGTCTGAGCTGAGCTACAAACACACATACAGCTCTGCAGAGATATGAATCAGAGCAAGAGCAATTAGTTAAAAAAAAAATCAGAAACTGTTAAAAATAAACCATGTGATATTTTTTGAACTTGAATTGTCCAAAATTATACATCTTCAGTCATTGCCCTGTATTTAGTCACTCATAGAGCCAAACACGCATCAATTTTCTTTGTGAAAATAAGCATTTGTGTCTAGAGTCTTGATTTGCACGTGTCAGTTAAGGTTTGTATGTAGAAAATAGAAATTGGCACGTGAACACTTCTGGGTATAGGCTGTGATTTTTAGCTACTATTAAGATTCATAAATGACCAAAGTTGAACATAAGACATGATAAACAGCACAGAACTAAATACCAAAATATCCATGAAAAAATATGCTACTAGATTGGAAAAGAGAGAGGATAAGGAAACAAGAAATCCATGTGACATTTAAGTACAGAATCACAAAGAAAACAGAACACCTCATCAGCTAAAACAAAGTTAAAGACTGTTTTAAATGGCACTACTGCAGCTGAACCCTTTGCTGCTAGACAGAAAACCAAATAATATTAATGAGGCCCCTACCAGAGATTTCTCATAAGTTTTCTCTGTAGTTTAGGGAAACTCTTCGAGGAGTACTGACTAACGTAAGGTAAAGTCAGGATGCTCGAGGGCAGGTCTGCCATAGAGACAGACTTAGGATTGGGCTGGAGGACTGGACCAAAAAGAACCTCACGAAATGCAGCAAGGACACATATAAAGTCTTGCACCTTCAGACAAGCCTCCCACAAAGCTCTGCTGGAAAGGATCCAGGAGCGCTGGTGGACAGGAGGCTGAGCGTGAGCCAGCRTGTGCCCTTGCAGCAGTGAAGGCCCACAGTACTCCCAGCCTGTATTAACAGGAGTGTCACCAGTGGATCAAGAGGAGCGATTTTTCTCCTTTAGTCAGCACTCATCAGACCACAGCTAGAACAGCATCCACCTCATGTACCAAACACTCTGCATTATGGGAAACAAATCTGTTATTTCCAGAACAAAAAATAAAACAAACCAGAAAGCTTGAAAGCTGCAAAATATGAAAGTGTTATTTGAGACATGAACATTAATCCCTCAAGGTATTTTCCTACTTCATCCTCCTTTCCCCTACTTTTCCTCAGACTTTCAGATGCTTTATGAAAAGGATGAAAAAAATCTTAAAAGTTCTATTTCAGACTGAAAACTCCTTTCTTTCTCATTGCCCCAGGATATATTTGATTCCAATAGGCTACATGAAAAATCTATTCGGGATTTTCTGATATTCTTTCTGTCCTGACCTATTATTGTATCCTCTTTCAACACTTTGTGAGAATGGCAATGTAATAAGTGGATATTCAGAGGCTCCCTGCATACATGGAGCTCAGATGCAGCTGCTAACCAGCACAATTCAGGTTGTTGCTCACACTGAGAGGTGTGGGGTTTTTGTTGGGTTTTTTTAGTTATATAAGGAGTATTCATACAAGGATAAAAAATGCTTAACAAACATTCAGTAAACCTTCAAGACTTCAAGCTTCATAGATAGATATCTTGTCTGACCGGGAGGGACAGAACAGAGTTGGTCAGGAATTCTCAACTTTTTAAATTGGAACTTGGCAAATCATCACAATTGTTTCAACTCATCTTCCAATTTAAATTTAAAGTTTAATTTTAAATTGCATTTCCCTGCATTAGGAAAAGTGTGGCCAGCAGGTCAAGGGAGGAGGTTATTCTCCTCTGCTTGGCACTGGTGAGGCCACATCTGGAGTGCTGTGTCTAGTTCTGGGCCCCCCAGTGCAACAAACATGGACATCCTGGAGTGAGTCCAGCAGAGGGTCATGAGATGATTAAGGGGCAATAAACAGGCAATAGCAGAGCTGAGAACTAAATGCAGGTCCATCTACCAAGATACATGTTTCAACATTCATGTTGAAACACTTTAAAACTGTAGTCTATGTTTGGATGCAAAGAACTTGTTTGTTTGGTTTTTTTTAATGCAGTCTTTTCCTAGACTGTTTGAAATTGCTGATGAGCAGGGAATATATCCATGACTAGCAGGTCTTCCAGCTACCTGCATTCTCATCCCAAGGCTTGTGCTAGCTCTTGGAGGGGGATCTTGTGGTTAATTCTTTTGGGGCTTCTCCTCACAGTATTATTTCCACAGTGCTTCTTCCTAACTGAAGGTCAGGAGTTAGTTTCATTATCTTGCAAAAGTGTTTGTCCTCAAACAAATATTCCTTTCCACCATCTCCAGTTATCTTGAATAAAGATAAATGAAGTTGGCAAGAGAGTGTAAGGAAGGAGAAAAGTAATAAATAATAGAGCAGAAAATAAATATATTTAAGCACTGCAGTATGCAATAGGTCTGGGAGAATTTATTGCATTTTCTCAAAAAAAAATGCAGCTTTCTGAAAACAGCTGGGTGGCTACTATCATCTGATTTTTCTATGCATTTCCAAATTAAGAAATACAAGTTTTGTGTCACTTGATATAAAAAATTGTAAGTTCAATTTAAAAATGCCTATATGTTCATTGAAATTGACTTTTCTAGTTCATTCTGTTCTTTGGAATCTTCAAAATTTAAATAAAAGTGAAAAACAGATATTTATTGTCAAAAGATCAACATTTGGAATGAAATTGCTTCATATATGGATAAAACTGTTTCGCTGCATTTAGTTGTCCTAGCTAAGCGCTAGTCTCTCTGTTGTCGTTCCATGTTTCTCGCACTTCAAGTCCGTTTCTCAGAGGCAGTGTTCTGGGGAAGGTCCATTCAAATATCTCTATGGGGAATTCCCTGACCACACTGGAGCATCACAGGAATTCTATGTATAACTGCTTTAAAGTTCACATTTTGGTATGCTTTTTTTGTAATTTAAGATTTTTTTTTTTATATCTATTTGAAGCCTTTGTAAGGCTAAATACTAAGAACTCTTCATTAACGTCTTGCTTATTGTAGATCAGCTCATTCACTTATTGTCATATACATAAAAATGTATTTACATATATAYGTATACACACACCCATTCACACAAATCCTTTCTAGATATACTTTTGGGGAAATAATACATTCGATTAAGTTTTAACACCTTTCAATTTTCTTTGCATTTTCATAGGCATTTGAAATGTTTTGTTTTTAAAAAAAACTCTTTGAACTCATGCAAGGGGATTAGCCTTTTAAATTGAAATCACACATTAGGTGCATGTGAATTAATTAGCAATGGAGTGCCTTTCAAAGGGAATTAATTCCTTTGTGACAGAAATTAAACATCTCCTTTACAGCAGGTTTTTTTGACTTCTTCATATTGTTTTTCTCTTTTTGGCTCTTGCAACTACTCAAATACAACTTTTCCTACTTAACACACCCCACTGGGGCAGAAAAGTCATTTGCAGAGAGACTTGACAATTTATTACACTGCATCAATACAAGCTCCTGTTTACACAGATGCTATATATCTCCATGAAAGAGTTCCACAATTTTGAACTTAGTAAAAACCGGAGAGCCTAAATTGGATATTCAAGGAACAGGTTAAACTAAACCCTTAGATCATGGTCACTGTGCAAAAATATGGCTATATATACACACAGATTTTAGGCTATATTTTGAAGGTAACATTATGACTCAATGCAATTTGGAAATGCCCTTACTCCTAGAATTTGCAATAAAGATGAATTTCTTATGAGTTCAATTACAAAACAGTTATTTTATTATCAAGTATTCAGTGTCCAGTATATTATCACTTGGAAATTGAAGTATTTCAGGTAAAGGGAGTCACAGAATGTGCAGGCACCAACTGCCGACAATTTAATTATTAACAAGCTTAATCTGTGACATGCACCATTCAAAAACCTTATTTGCTTTCTTTCAAAACCCCATGTTCCACTGAGAACAGTACCTTAGGTATATGTTCTACTTCATTTCTTTTTTCTCAATGGCCCACAGAGCTTCACTGACAAGCGTGTAGGGGTTTTTGCCTTCCATGTTCTTTCTAATCCATTCCACACTTCTAATTTCACTTTGGAGACCATCAAGAAAGCAGTCCATCTAGACCGTGACAAACAGGTCATGATAGCTCGTACTAATTTACGTTAAAATATGCATATGTATTTTAAATTATGTTTGACTAATCTCTCATGTCCATAAATATTAGTCTTATTTTTTATTATTCATTTAGATATAAAATATTAATGGACTTTTATTCACTAGGTGGCTTTACTCTGAGCATCTGTTCTCAGGTAAGGGATGACAGTGAGGAAAAAATGTTAGTTCTAATTTATTAAGCCTGAGTGGGTTTACAGGTTAAAACAAGCACTTTTAAACTCAATAGAGACTGAGGTTTCAGGATCCATGATCGCTGCTAAGCTATAAGCCCAGTAAAAGACTGACTTTACTTCCAATATTTCCACGTTGCTGCTTCTTTAAATCCACTATCAGTCCCTTGATCTTTCCTGAGCAGGACATTGGGGAGCTCACCCTAATATTAACTGAATACTGTCTGAGACAGTCAGCTATCTCACCAGCACTGGATAAGCAGGAGCTAAATCTTCACTGCAGAGGGCGAAGGTGGCCCCATGGGCACGTTTTTCCAGCTGGGCTAATTCGGCTTTCTCAGCAGGGAGCAAAACACAAGTGTAAGGCAGGTCTATCATGACCAGTGCCCAAGCTATTTCACTGAGTGTAGGATCCTGACATGATAATGAACCGGACATGGTTGGCRCACTAGAGCATGTTGAAAATATGTGAATCCTTCCTACAAAATCCCGCAGGAGGAATGAAACTTGCACCAGTTACAAAGCTCTTTGGAAAGACAAGTATGATAATGTTTCAAAAAATCCTTCAAGTCAAATGCAAAATTTACATACAAAGTACTGATAAAAGAAAAGGGAATTGCGTGGTGAGTTTACCAGATAAACAGAACTGTTAAGAAAGATGACATAACATTATTACCAAAGTTATAATTCAAATTGGAGCATAAGTAAAAATAATCTGACCTGCTTTCCTTTAGCCCTGTTCTTGTAAGTCTGCTTACCACTAAGAGGTTCCTGGTTTGAAAGAAATCCATGTTTTGACACTTTATCCTAGACTAATGTTACTTTGCCAGGCGGTCATATTGTTTCTATGACATGTTATGATAAAATGTGTTGGGAAGACATGAATTTTTAAAATAGAAGTACACAAACATCTCCCAAAACTAGTCCCCTTCAAATTCTGAGGAATCCTGATTGCCACACAACTTGACTTTTTCCAAGAGGTATGACTTATGCCAAGGTTGCTGATAGGGGATTTAGAAGACATATTTGATTCATGGCATAGATGCAGATCCCTGATATGGTTCAGTAGAAATTATTTAACGTCCTTAGCCTCAGTGCCCTATCTGATGAAAGGGAACAATCACACAAGCAAGTTTAGAAACTCCACTGAATATAGCGCAGCACTGAGATAAGCAAGGATGCAAATCAAATAGCTGCCTAGATAGTTTTGCATTGATTTGGTAGCATTCCTTTTGAGCTAAGTAGACAAATATTTCAAAATCTGATCTTGTACAAGAGAGGAAGCTCTAAGCTGCCTTGGTAATGGTCTTTTGTGAGAGCATGTCTAACCCGTCTCATGGATAATATGCCTTAGTCTACTAGAAGCATTGCAGACAGTGCTCCATATTATAATAGGGTACTGTATTAGAGATGAGGTTTTTTTTCTTAAGAGAAACCAGCAGCCAGCCTCCAGGATGCGGTGAAAGACCCATGACCCCACGATAAACTAGATTTAAAATAGAGAGGTAACAGCTATGTAGCCTTGAACAGGCAAGGGTTGAGTGAAAATACAATAATTTCTTATTAGCCAAATTAATATTGTGAAGAGCAAGGCGAGTAAATGCTTTTCCACAGTGGAAGAATTCCATAGATATTGCTTTAAGGATAGCTGATGACAAGATCACCACCACTCTCAGTGGATCCCTATTGATTAAAAATTCAAACAAAAATGGGAAGCAGAAGGAAGCACTGAAAAGTTATAGCATTTAGAAAAAAATTGAGACATTCAGGAAAAGCTGGTGTGCTGCATAATTCAGGGACAGAGAATTAACTCATGCTTATAAGAAGAGAAGATGTTTAAAGAAGGAATGGATAAAATAGGACTATACGCATAAAGGGATAAAAGTAAAAGGGAAATTAAGAAACAATGATGATGGACCCGGTGACCTTTGCTGTTCCAGTAATTACAGTTATTATGTTCCCAAGTTATGCAATTCTCTCATGGTTGTGGCTTGTATTCTATGAATAGGACCCTTAGTGTTAAAGTAAATCAGGACTTGCGCTATTTTTGGTTCTAAGCTAATAATTAAACAAACTAAAAAAAAACCCCAACACTCTACATTCAAATCCTTCCCCCATGCTTGAATAATAGAATGAGATACAAGCTGCCAAAAATGGAGATATTCAGACACGAAGCTGCTACTTTGTGCTAAAATCTTCCCATTGTCTGTATATACTTCAGCAGGAGGGTAAGTGATTCAGGCTGGGTATTTATTTAAGAACATAATGTTGCCAAAGCCAAGGTTTCAAAAATTAGTTAGGCCTCAAAAAAAGCCACAGAACCCCACTAGATCAATTTAAAATATGAAATTTTTAAAAAGCGTACATTTTGGAGGTTGGTTTTTTTTTTTCCTTTTTTGATTTTTAAACTTTAGGATATACTTCTGTAAAAGTTTCAGTCTTTTTTGTATAAGTAAGGCCTGAACATCCATGCAACCGATCCCTCCTCTCCCTTGCTCCTCTTTAGATGAGTTTCTTCTGGACAAGAGCCGGGATTCTGAAACAAGTACAATTTGAGAAACTGAAGCTTTAGACTTCAGATTTTTAAAGACATTTAGGCACCTAAATATGAAGCCAAAATTCTCGTGTGATTTTCTGCCTCTTTAGGCACTTAGATACTTTTAAAAAATCTGTCCCTGATGCCTGTTTACTCATATCAGGGATGCTATGGCTACAGCATAAAAGACAAGGGCACATCAGACCAAACAATATAATTCCTGATACAAAAGTGTGAACAGAACTAGGTGGTATCTGTCTTAAGCAACAGGTGAAAATAGTAGGACAGTAATCTGTTTTCTTCTTAATTCCAGTCCAGTCAGTTGTTGGAAGAAATCCTTTTAGAAAGCCTGCTGTGAAGAGACTGCCAGCCTCTGTTGACAGAATCAAGGTTTATAACTTACGCTAGAGGGTTGCAGGGGGAGAGCAGTACCTATGGCACGCTGTGGGGAAGGACCAAGTCGCCATGTAAAGAACAGGAAGGGCTGGGAGGGGCATCACTCGSATGGGAGGAAGAAATTCAGATATTTTAGTTGAAGACAAGACAGATGGGCAGATGCCTCTCCTGCTCAGCTTGCTGCCTCTCTCTGCCCCACACAGTAGAGCGCTGAAAACATTTTAGTACATACATTTTACTCTTGAGTGGACCACTTATTATTCTSTCTTGACATTGGTTGATGCAGCAAAGCTAGGATCCTGGGATTATTTTAGATTACATAATATAAAATTAATTTTAAATAACAATAAAGTTAGTGATTTTAAGGTAGTAATTAATCTGCATTGCAGTGCTGCAACTCCTGCTCCAGTTCAGCCTTGAAGGAAGCTGTGGGTTTCCCATTGCGCCATTCCCACCTCAAACATATGGCAAGATGCCTGAGGCCAAGACTTTACTGGGAGCAGGAGTAACTGCCAAATGAGTACTTTGAACAGTTACAAAATCTGGGCTCTGCTGAGTCATGTGTAACACACAAACAACCTATTTTTCTTACTACAGAGTGTCTTTTTACTATTATTATATATTCTTCCTGCTACATGAAATGGTTTTGAAATCAATGGTGCAGAAGCTCTATTCATTTCAATGGGAATGAGTAAAAGATTGAAAATAGTATGTAGAGCGATATCTGCTCAAACCACTGAAGGAAGATTATCCCATGAGATGAATCAGTAACTCCATTATGTTTTCAGGCCAAGTTCTTATTATACAGTTTTCTGTTATAACTGTAACACAGATTCTCACTGAGTAGATCCAAAGGCTCTTCTTCAACACAACTAGCTGTTATTTTATATTGACTTTTACTAGTTATTTGCAAAGGGAGCTCTGATTCCTACAGAAGCTCCCAGATCTGATCCCCCACCAATATCTCTCTCCGTTCCTATCAGCAAATACAGCACTTACTAAAAGCACAGCAGATGCTTTTTCTGTAGAAATTGGATTAGTTAAGGGAATTGACAGTCCAGAGAATTTCCATGTTGACAGAGCTTTTTAGTTTCACACGAATGACAGGGTCAGTAGAACAGGGCCTGTGCATTTAGGTGGGTTGAGAGGTAGAGAGAAAATGGAACGAGCACTTTGAATCTTCTGTTTCCATGCAGTTTAAAAGCATTTTGGCTATTTCCAGATCCTGTATCACCCATACAGAGAACTTTTTCAGGCAGCAAGTTTAAAATGCAAACAATATGCTGTATCATTATTATTACTATTACGCAAAATCCTACTGAAAGGCAGCAAACTTTCCATTAATTTCAATTACAGCTTTCCATTTACCACCAACCATTTTGAAAGTCGGTATGCCATGGCTGGCTGCACGGAGAGTAGAGCCTTGTACAGTCACAGAGGCTGGCAATTATATAATGTTAGACATTAAACCAATTTCATCAAATACACAGAGTCTTTTAGGTGATAGAAAGATGCAAAGATAGTCCATGAGGTAGTCTGAAGCACCAAAAAATGCAATTGTGAAAGCACATGCTCATCTGAAGTATCACAGCTGGTTTTGCAAAGTTCTACAGTAAATGTTACTGGGATATTGGTATGTATAGCAAAACCCAGAAAGGTACAAACTCACCTCAGCTGGTAGTCATCTGACACAATATAAGTCTTTATTGCTTTGGATTTGTTTTATCTAGAAAGCACAAAGTACTGTATTTCTGAGAATTCTGTACTGAAATCAAGCAGTATATCAAAAATGACTGGAGAACATTTAAAATTTTTGGTACAAGTTGAAGGCAAATTGCATTGCAACAATCGCAACAACAATCTGTGCAGAAATTTCAAGCCAACATGACATATACTAGATATGATATTATTATAATTCCATTGTCACAAGAGATACCGTATAATATAACGCCATATTGACTGACTCCTTAGTAAAGCAGCATTTACAATGGGTGGCACTGTAAAAGAAAAAGGTTGTAAACTTTATACTGTGGCATTTTCAAATTGACAGAAGGGATGATTTAAAAGAACTGCTACAAATATTACAGCTGTCCAAAGACGTTCCAGGCAGTGAAATGTTAACATTGGGAGACTGTTTATCTGGATAAAGCTTGACATTAACTTCTTTTGGATGAAAAAATAAAAACTCTTGAGATGCTTTTCTGCAAATTGAGATCCAGATTTTCCAAACAGCTCAGCTTTTATCTAGACTTTCAAATAGATTAACCAGATACTAAGCACTCATTGAGGAAAATGTAGGCTGATAGCAAAACAAGACAAGATGCCTACCCCCAAAAGACCTTTTAGTCTGCATTAGAAAAACTTAGAAAACAAGTACAGAAGTAGAGATGGTCAGACATTTATGAAAAAATATTTATATTGACATTGAAACCTTTCCTAGTATTGACTTTTTTTCAACTCATTGTTTCTCAGATTCAGATTGGATTCAGATGCAGTTTTTGATRTGCCAGATGAACTGGACTGTGCAGCTGCTAAATACTCTGGGATGAAGATTAGGCTCTGATTTCTATTTTTCCAACAACCACCCAAAAAAAAGCAGTAAAAGTTAGCAAAAACTTATCTTTAGTCATGAATGATATTTTTCCACAATTTCTTATTTTAGCCAGCTCTGACTGTGGAACAGCATGAGAGATGAGAGAAAGGAGAGGCAAGGGTTAAAACAGAGGTAGCAGTTCTGCCAAGAACAGCAAGCACACCCATGTTTGGGAAAAGTAGGGTAATATTCTGATTATACCCATGTATTTTCCAACTGAAAATTATATTGAGCATGAGGGGGTTTAGCTCATGTGCACACAGCAGGTATAATCTCATTCCAAAACTTACAGTTTACAGGAAATACGCATGACCCACGACTGCACATTGCAATACATTCTTCCCCATCTTTTCCTTACTTCTGTAAGACATCTCTGGATTTCCTATCAAAGAAGCAGATAAAATAAACAGCTAAAATCTTCTTTGCCTTTAATAATATATTCTGCTGTTCTGTAAGAGTGTATTGGTAGTAGGAGGAAAACAGTTGGGAATGTTCAATTCCTGTGAATGTGGATTTCATCAGGATTTCAGAATTGTTTTCCAGAAGATTTCTTAGCACTCTGTACTGCTCTGTGTGAGAGACATTTCAGGATAGAGCAGAGGTTTGAGAAGATACAGATGTATTGAAGGGGTTTAGATGCAAGAAATCAAAACAGTACAATAACTGCAGCACAGTGGTTCCTGTGCAACAAAAAAATAATTAAAATGTTTAAGCCAGCATTCTCCAAACCACAGGAGCAGATTCATTTCCTTTTCTCTCCCTAGAGCTGGAAGAGGTCCAAGAAGGGGCAAGTGTATCACTTCCATTCTCTACACTGGAGCATCCTAATGGAAATTTGGAGGGTGGGAAAAAGGAACTGATTTATTTTAGAAATGGGCATAGGAGAAAAATACTTTGGGGAACTTCAATGCCTTTCTTTTGAGCATGGTGACCACATCATCATTCTTAGCTTAACAACGAACATGTAGTCAAATCTGCTTCTTTGTTCTCTGTCCCCCATTCAAATAAACAACCTCCTCCCTGCCATAAAGCTCGGCCAGAGACTAACCCTGAGCTGCCAAGCTGCACATAACTCCAAGACTGGTTCAGCCAAAAAACAAAAAAAAGACCCAAAATTCCAATCTCACAATACTAAAAAAAGAGGCAGGAAATAAGGTACATAAAAGGGTTGCTTGAAATGGCCAGTTAATTTTAAAAGGAAAATGCTTGAAATACCAATGCAAGCATAGTCTACTCTAGGAAATCAGTGATGTAATTGATTTTTTGTTGCTATCTTATGATAACATTTTATTTTCATCACTTACTATATTTATTGTATAGGACTTCTGTGGGAATTAATATTATAGCTTGTTCAGCTACAGCAAGTGTGGGCAAAAGATTTATTTCAAAATACTCTTGTACCATTTAAAGAATTTTAATAGCGCAGTAATTTCTGCAACATGACCTGATTTCGCCATGCTATTGAAACTCATAAGTGAAAAGTATAACCAGAGTTTGTTGTATAACCGTATATAGTATGGTGACAGCAAAAGTTTAACCAGAACTGACTGAGTTCTGGGTACTTTCAAATGAAGCTGGCCAACCAACAGGACATGTATATTTATGCCCTTTGAAGACTAGTTGGTGTTGCTCTCTTGAATGTCTTCCACTCAAAAAAGAAGCTTTTTCTGGGAGGAGATCAAAATGTTGCCATGCTATGATGAACAGTTGAAACGATGGCATTTTTCCCAGAAAGTGTGATTATTCAAGGATTTGTCCAACCAAAGGACAAATAAATTATTTCCAAAATCTTTGTGAAAACCTCAGTCTGATCAGAAATCTCAGGATTCTGTTTTTCCTTGGTAAATGACACATTTTAAAATGAGAAGCAAAGCTTTATTTGTCAAAATCTGAATGAGTGACTGCACTTAAAATGTTTAAAAAATGTGAAAATGTGGAGGCAATACAGCTAATGAACCATTTGACGGATCTCAGTTACTGCTGTTTCTTTTCAAGAAAAAAAAAGAGGTGTTGTCAGGACTCATATACTTGAATAATAGTGGTATTTGTATAGATTTCCCTTTGCATTTCTCAAGCTGTGTTTTATTTTTAAATCTAATTTTATAGAAAAATATTTTCATTATCAAATTTCTTGGGTTTATATCAAATTAGGTACCATGGAGGAAGTCACTGAATGGACATTACTTCATATGACTAATGTGGCCAACTCATCCCATACACTGTAGTATTATGTACTCATACTATCTTATATGACTTGGATAATTACCTCCAGAATTGTGAGTTAAACATTAGAGCTTTTAAGAGGTTGTGTCAGTTTTCTTCAAAATTAAATACTAGCAAAAGTACTTGATCAAAATATTTCTGAATAAGAATAATGGGGCAAAATTAAGATGGTGCCCAAATAGGGTTAAAGCAATGGTATGAGAAAACAAGTAGGAGTGTTCCTTGACAACGTCCACTGAGGAAATGGAAAGTGAATCCCACCTTTATAAAATTATTTGATACTATAGTTAACGTATAACACTTGGGATAGGAACAGAACAAGAACACTATAATGGACAAATGTTGCAGTTCAACAATTACACAGAACATTTTTGCTATTACTTCTTCAGGATTTTTAACTTGAACAGAAGTGTTTTTGTTGAATTGCATCATGAACAAGACAGTACTAAACTGCATGAAATGAAAACATTCATTAAAACTTCATGGAAATGTTGCAAAAAGCATAGCACACAGCCATGGAAATCTAACAGCTGTAGTAAAACTGTGAAGTCCACTAAATGCAAGTCCTGAGGCTTGTATTACTGATTCACCCAAAAACTTTGAGTACAAGCATCACACATGAGGATATTACATGATATAATTGCCCTCTGAGAGTCTCTGAAGGTATTACAATAGATTTACTGGACCAATACACACGTCACAGTTACACTTATTTAATTTCCCAAGTGAGCTCTAGCAGACCATTCTTATTTGAATAACACTGACAACTTGGAGCTCTAAAAGCTTAAGAGTCATGCAGTGATTTACCCGGGAAACTTAATTAAAAAGAGTGATTGGAATTTATAGTCAAAATAGTACTGCACCCAGTTCTGATAGATCCTCAAGGTGTATTGCATTCCGCTTTGGGCTCAGATTTGGTAAAAAAAGGAAGCGTGTGCACGGGCCTATTCTTATTCAGGTCAGTATTTAGAATTACAGAATAATGCAGGTTGGAATGACCTTCAGAGGTCCAACYCTGTGCTCAAAGCAGGGTGAACGTAAATCCTGTTGCTCAGGACCTTGTCCAGTCAAATTTTGAGTTACCTCCAAGGATGGAGATTCCACAACTTCTCTGGGCAACCTCTGACAGTACATCCCTAACAGTGACATTTTTTTTCCTAACCAGAATATCTCATGTTCCAAATTGTGTTCATTACCTCTTGCTCTATCACTTTTCTCCCCTGAAGAGTCTGGCTCCACCTTCTCCCCATCCTCCCATCAGGGAGTTGAAGACCTCCTCTTAGTCTTTTCTTCTTAAGGCTGAACAAACCCATTCCCTCAGGCTCTCCTCACAGTACATGTGCTCTAGGCCCCTGACCACTTTGATGGCCCTCCTGTGGACTCACTCAACACCTTTTGTGTACTGGGGTGGCTCAACCTCTACATGGTAGTCCAGCTGTACTTTCCCAAGTGTGAAACAGAGAGGAATAACCACTTTTAAAACCTGTTTAAGTCACTGCATCTGTCACAGATTTGCAGGGAAGGCTTCTGCAGCCAGGCCTATGGTGCCTACTGAACAAGTGAGTTGGTGAAATGGCTGCAGTAGTTTTTGCCTTTTGTCAGAGAGCAACAGAACGAGGAGACTCTGCAACAGAGAGGAAAAAAAGGCTCAAGGTCTGATTTCTGAAACAGATTCCCTCACAGGAAAACTGGAAGGTCAGAGCTACAACTACTCCTCAGCTCTGACACCTGGGGTGGAATTCATTTTCCTAACCATATGCATCTCCTAGCATTTTAGACACCTTACAGTGGCTGACACACCTTCCTGGGCCTGGCAGATAGACACAAGGCTTACAAGACCTTTGCCTTTCTAGAGAGGCAGCTGGAGGCGAGGCAGGAAACCCTCGATGTCAGAAATGGTGTCTGCAATGGCCACCTGTGGTTACTGCACATCAGCTGTGGAGTCAGGGTGGCCGCACAGACCCACCGAGGACCACTCTGACTTGTACTGTGTTCAGCAACTGCAGCTACTCTGGGGCAGGTTTACCTTTGGCACGTTCATGGTGCATGGACCTGGTGTTGAATGTGGACAGCATATTACATTAACTCCAAGCACAGATATGTGAGAAACTCGTCAGCTGTATAAATGACATAAAAAGCACAAACCCACAATTCCCTGGTTACAGCAAACATCACAGCCAGTCAGTCCTACAGAAGAGGGAAAAAGGAGGGGAATGGCTCAGTCCTGTTGTAGCTGTTGGCTTCTTTCCTCTTGCCCTGAAAGGGCTGGTGTAACAGGGAGACTGCCAGCTTGGGAATTCAGTTATCTCAGCTGTCTCCACCGCACCAAGCCAGATCTGTGCGTCTTGCATATTTAGCCATTGCTTCAGAATCACGTCATGAAGATAGTAGCTCATAAGTGCCTTTGACATTTGCCTTTCACAGTAATGTAAGTACTCTGACTATTTGAGTTGCTATTTTTTATGCTGCTTTAAATGACAGTAATATCAGAACTGTGCTCTGAATATATCAATTTACAAAGAGAATGTTACTTCAGTAAAATGAAGACTTCAGAAGAGCTTACAGCAATCTAAAAATAGTTATTTATTCTATATATTTATTCTGTGTAACTTATTGTTTATGCTCAGTTTAATAAAGAGTTTATAAACGATGACTAATACCAAATAGTTCAGACAGTATGATGTCTCACAAACGACACATTCCTGAATAAAGTCCCACCTGTTAAAAAGCTAAGCAGTGAGTATAGACTTACAGACAAAAAATAAAAAAACACCCCCTTTCCTCTACCTTCAACCATATCTGAGCAACTACTCAATAACCTGAGAATGGAATACAAAAGTCACAAAGATGGTATACACAGATGAGAGAAGAAAAAGCATATTACATACTTATCTGATTACCACATGAATAACATTTTCACGAGTGTATCTCAAGGGAAGCATTTGCATTTTTAAAGTCTTAATCCCTTTCGTGCAATACCTACACTGATTTTTTTTTTTTTTTTCAGTTTCACAAAAAATTAGTAATTTGTGAGCATTTTAATTTCAGACCTTTAGTCACCTTGAAAAAGACTTTCAATCAGGATAAGTCACTTTCTGAATATATTTTTAGGATAGTAAAAACTAACAGAAAGATGTATCACAATGCAGAAGACAGGAATGTGATGGTAACAACTTTCCACAGTTAACAATGCAGCCTATAACGGGTATTATGCGACTATGGTGCTCTGTCACTCCTGGAGAGACACACGAGTTCTAAAGGCACTGAATTCTAGATGGTTCTATATAAATGTTGGAAGTCTGGTAGACTTGATGTTTATTTCTTAATCCAGCAAGCATTCCTGCAGCAACAGTCTCTCACCAGTCAATACCTCTGTACAGAAGGGATTAGTTAGTAAACAGTGTAACTATCTGTTTAGGTGAAGCTGCAGACATTTTGGTTTCCCTGTCAGGATCATATTCAGACTCAGCATCTTTTTAAAACAAAACATTCTTGAGGGCCGTGAGACCATTAAAAAAAGGCAAGGATCAATGAAACTCCTGAAAGCTTCACTCACTTCACTTCCAAAGTTAATAGGTTTATTAAAAACTCTTCCACCTGAACAGTTGTCTCTCTGAGGTTTCTGGTAATTACCGAGTCACATCACAGTAGAGCTTACAAAATGCTTAGGAAGGGATTTTAAAACTTCATTAATCTCCTGGTCCCATCTTTGCCATATTACAGAAACATTTACGGGCTGGCAGTCTCCAATAAAATAGCGAACTCTGAAACTACAGCAAGTAACACTTGCTAAATCTCGTCCTTTACTTTTTGTAACATGCTGGAACACAATAAGGAAAAAGCAGCTAGATAAACTGCATTTAATCTAATAAGTGCGCAGTCCATTCTAATCCTTAAGGAAATTCAGCTTGGTACACTGATAGAGCTGCTTTCCAGGACGCATGAACACCAGTCAGAGAGAAAAATGAATTCTTGAGCTCAAACTCGGATCTGGGACCAAGCTGCTATCAGAGCAATGAAAAAACAGGAGGCATTACTCCTGGCTTTTCTTCTTCCTGTCTCAACTATTTGTTCCTGTTGTCAACAAAATGCTTCCAACATATTTAAGTGGCACGTACAGAGAAGCACATGGATACAAAATGTGCAAAGAATCCCTTCTCCCTCTCCCTGCCCATCAGAGGGGAACTAATACCAGCAATAAATCCAGTAAATCTTTGTCTACTGTACGTCTCCTGAACTACTGGGCAAGAATGCATTGTCTTTTCTCCTTTCCTTCCAATTCAAATCTGAGATTCAGACAAGATACAGCCTTATGTTTGCAAATGAATACTGCGTAAAAGCTCAGCAGCAGAGTTAGCAACAAAATACATGAGCTTTTCTATTCCTAGCCCAACGTCTTATTCCAAAACCTAACATTTTTCCTCTCTTTCCTCCACATAAAATGGACATAGTCAACTTTTAGCTGTGAATGAGTTACGAACATCAAATGGACAGATTAGGCTGCTATTCTCTAAACAGATGCACTTACAAACTCTACTGACCTTTGACAGGGAAATTGATTTCACTAAGCCACCATTTACTATGCTTCTTGTGCTTATCGACACAATAAAGCTGCAATTTGCCTCCTAGAGTTTTGTCAGTAACTGCAGCAGAATGTCAAGCTGCAGGGCTGTGGTCAATGAGCTCAAGCCCATCCTCCTCTTGCTTTGTTACAGTAGCTGTAAATCTTGCTGTACGGAGCTTGAGCACATAATGCTTCCCAAACAGCACGGTGACTATCACAGCAGTAGTGCTATAGGAAACACAAAATGATTTCAGGCAAGGAAAGTGAAACAAATATTTTGAAACATTACTCAAACCACAGAAAGTTAGAATGACTGCTGGCAGTAACTGCAACTGTATTGAAAATGGATACAGAATTTTTTTTTTCCTGCTTAAAGAGCCTTCCATTTTCTTAGCAAATGGAGAGACGTTTTGGCTTCCCTGCTACTTGAACAGCCTTTTTTTATATTTTTGATTCTTACTCAGTCAAATACTGGCAAAAAGAGCAGTGCGGCAAGAGCAGATGATCAGATGTTAAATAGATTTGGTATGAGGCTGCTTGAACTCTCCTCCCTTATGGCTCTGTCTTTTTGCTTGATGCTATCCCATACCTCTCTTATACCAGCTTGTGTCTTCCAAGAATTTCCAGTGATCCCACAGATATTCCCACTAACACTTGACAATATTGACCTTTCCAGTGACTGTTCAGTTCCAGTTCAGCTGCCAACTTCCCTATTGCATCCTTAAGCCTGTGTAACTATTTTTAACACTAAAGAAATAAATGAACGCAGGAAGGAACATTGCAACCTTAGGTATGCTAGTACCAGATGAGATCTGTTGTTAGTTACATCTGTTTGACTTTTTCCTGTAGTGTTCCTCATTCTATTCTTTAAACATTACACAGACAAATTAGATCTGCACAGTGAACTTTGGGCTCTCGACTTCCTGCACTCTTTTGTTCTCCAATTCACGTCTCAGTGTTCTCTACCAGCACCCGTCACCATAGAAACTGAGCACGTTTCAGTGATTACGTTTGGTGTATTATATAAAACTTCAGATATAGTAAGAAAGCTTTATGAAATATTTGTAGGTGGGCATCAAATATGATCAGCATCTGAAAGTCCGTTCTGCAGTGAGCCCAGTCCTCTGTGTACCGTCACCTCAGGTTTGTCAGCTACTGGGATTTACTCAAGCCCGGCTGGCAAGATAAAGTGAGATCTGCTGCAGTAGCTTAACCTGCTGGTCACTGAGAAGATTAAGATCAGAGACAAGAGAAGTGGCTAGGAGCCAGTAGCTGGCTCAGAACACAAAGTGGGATGCATGTGGAAAACTATCTTAAGAAGACTTCAGGCCCCTGTCTGCTCTTGAATATACTGTAGCATCAGCATGAAGGGAGCTACACTTGTCAAAATGAGTAGTGCTATGACTGTCATCAGCATGCTGGCAATCCTAAAAAAAAGGTATTTTCTCTGTGGACACCRGGGAAAGCAGCCACCCAAGCAGTATTGCCGTTGTTACTGTTGTCACCATTGCTCTCAGTACAAAAAAGGATCTTAGCCACTACAATACAGCACCATCTCCTCTTAGTTACCTTACCTTAGTTATCAGCAGCTCATTGTTGCTAATACGGAAGCTATCCAAAGGTCAGGTAGACTGTGCTGGTATTCAGACTTATTCACAGCCAGGAGACAACAGACTTTTATGGTGGTCTCCATGTTACAACTTCAGTTTAGCAAGGTGTTAAGGCACATGCTTGACTAAGCAGATGACTAATACCACCAACTTCAGGCTCTTCAATGAAAAAAAGCCACAAGAGACCCAGCTCTGCTACTCTTGCCAACCTCCCAGAAGTATTTGCTTGCTGAGAATCACAGTGTAACAATAAAACAAATACTAATGTGAATATTAATTGTGCAATCAGGCCGCAGGTATGCAAAAGAGCTGCATGGATGGGCAATTACATTTGCTCTCACAGGACCCTGATGCTGCGCATAGGTGCTGCATTCCTGCAACTTGCCAAAAGCTGTAGGAGTAACACAGCTGCTCATATATTTCAGCTTAACAAAACAGATAATCTCAAGACTATTATTAAAATAATTTGAAGTGGATGTAAAAATGATCCTTAATTAATGGGAATGATTCAGTGTGTACTTTTGTGGAATACCAGTCTATACTTATTTTTGAACCATAAGAGGAAAAACGTCAGAGTTGARAAGTATGTTGCTTAATTCATCTTGTATGGAATATATTACTTAGAACAACAGGAAGATGGAGACAGAAAAAATGGCAATGTATGTCAGTGTTCTCTGGTCAGGCACCAGTATGGCACAATAGGTGTAGGAACACCAAGCTGATGTGCTCCAAATTTTTTATTAGAAGAAGGTGATTCCACATGGGACATTTTAACCATTTCCAGAAATATTTTGTATTGCACTAACAGCTTTGATATTTTTTAATCTTTTCTACATAGCCATTTTTCCTGAGGCCACTGTTGTCTGAGCCAAGAAAATGCTTCATAAGCATTAAGTAAAACCAGAGGAAATAAAAAAAATTGATTTTTCGCTCATGTACTAATTCCCAACAAGTTACACAGAAGTTCCATTTCACATGAGATGGTACTCATGTTATCAGCATTTATGTAATTCTCTGGGCCAGAATCTGCCCTCATCTGAGTTCCCTCTTTTCCACTGTGTAAATGAGAGCAGTCCAGCCCTGGCTGAATGAAAGTGGGAAATATTATTCTAAGTGCAGTATTGAAAGAGTTAAACAAAGGGGGAAAAGATAGTATTTTAGTGCAGAATCCAAATTACTAAGGTAAACAAATCCTGTTTGTGACCATTAAACATGCATATGAAATTTAATAGATAATTAGTCACAGTACACATACACTAACCATTTTACAAAATAAAATATCTCGAGTAGTTACACATTTTGATCATTCATATTAATGAAAGAAGTTAATATTCTAGGCAGCTGATTTTAAATATCTGTCTCCAGGGAAGAAGGTACTTTAGATATAGGTTGATAAATTATCCCACCACACAATAAAACAACAAGCCCTGGGTGCAAAATGCTGCTAGATCAGTATCTGACATCCATTTTGTACTGGCATGAAGACTTTACAAGATTTAGGGCAATGAAAAATTATAGTCAGCGTGTGCACTTAACACACACTGCTCAACAGAATATACCATGATATTTACCACAGCAAAKGCAGCACTGGAATGGCAAAGACTAAGGATGTCTTTTCTGGTGGCAGTAGTAAGAAGGGCTAAAGAGCTTACACAGACATCCGTGGGAGAGCCTTCCCATGGCTCCCTTGGGAGGGGAATTGAGCCCGAGCTCAGAACAAAGCAGCCTTTGCTCAGTCGTTCGCAGAGGCAGCGCAGGCTGGATTGGGAAAGGCAAGGCACAAGCAGTGGCAGGGTAATGACACCCCCAGCGTAAAGGAGAAAGGACCACACTGACAAAAGCTAGTGAGCAGGCTGTAGCTACTGCTTTCCCAGTTCTAGTGGGTGAAACTCCTGGAGTGTTGTGCACAGTCCCAGCTATCACCTGTGCCTCTCCCAGTGCTGGGAACAGGGCATGGGTATCAACAGTCAGAGCTGTGCACTCTGATTCTTTTTGTTGCTTTTGCAAATGAGAGGTGAGGCAATAGCTGGGGAACTGCCCACCCTTCCTTGCTTCTGAAGATGGAGGAAGTAGAAGATAGAGTCTCTTCTCCTTTTTTCTTTCCTTGTATCCCTCATTCTCCAGTTTGTGAGATAGGATTAGGGTGAGGCAGTTTCAACTTAAATTGGACCTTACACTGAAGCCCAATGCAATTGTCAGTGAATACGAAAATAAATTCCTTCTAACAGATTAAGTAGGCTTCAGTTGCCTGTTTGAGTGCAACAAGCCCCCAAACCTGCCTGCAGGAGTTAGCACTGTGAAGTTACAGTGACATGGACTCCAGTCTGCCACAACAAACTACTGCAACCATTAAGGCAGATAAAACCAGTTTGTTTACAGATTGTGGATGTCTAGTGGATAAAAAAAAAAAAAATCTTTTGATTTATACTGCAAGTTGGATACCATATATTTGATGTAAAAATTGAGGCAAAAATATTGGACATTGTAGCATCACCTTTCCAAATACAACTGACTATGAAGTATTTTTAGCAATGCAGTAAAGAATTCAGAACAACAGATGTGGAGGTTTACAACAGATCTGTATCTCTTAGTGCTATTGCTATTGTTACCTTAAAAAACTTTCCTAAAACTACCTGTTTCATCCTACTCAGTGCCTAAGAACCATTTCTTCCCCCCCTTTTTTTTTTTTCCTTTATTTGCACTTAGAAGTTAACTGTATTGGCAATATCGTTACGGGTAACCAGCAGCTTCTGATCTCTGCTTTAAAGACGCAAGATCTCTTGCAGAGAAATTAATCAGCATGAAGCAGGCATCAGAAACTACTTGGGTAATATGCAGGAGATGGACAGCTGCCTTCAGTAGAAAGACTAACTTTTCTATGTTACAAATGGGTGATTATAGGGCCTGAAAAAGGAGCAAGAGAAAGTAAAAAATCAAAGTAGGTTGAAGGCTACATTGTAGAGAGCCTCAATCTCTTTTTCTCAGTGTAAGGGAAGATGGTGTGTAGGTCACTATGCAAGACTCGGGTAGAAAATGAGCCCCCTAACTTCTGAAAAAGAAAGAGGAATTAAAAGAAAGGAGTTGCAAGGCACGGAGACTGAGTGCTGGCAATGCAAATCACCTATGAATTAAATGAGGCTGAATTTCCTGTAATCACATGGAGAACTTCTTGCATTATGCATCAGGAGACAGAGGGTAGCACAGGGCACAATTCAATTGTACAGTCCAAAGCAAAATAAAGCAACTTGAGTGAGTTTATTGATCTAAAGAGAAAGATAAAGCAATAGGTGTAGATAGGAACATTTCTCTTTGTTAGTGACATGATTCCAACACATTTACTGACCATCCAACTTAGAGACCGTCTTCATTATTGCCATAACACCATTCTACTTACACTCATTACTCACAGTGCACTCTAGATGCACAAAACACAAGGAAATATAAATATCACTTCCATGCAGTTTAACAGCCTTTTCATTTGTCTGCCTAATGGGAGGGACTGATTCTCCATTCCTGCTGATGGACAGAAGGAACAGTAGATCTGGATTGCTGAGCAGCAGTAAATTTGGCACTTGACGTTAGAAAGCATGATGCAATAGGGGTATTGATGAGTCCCTCTGGGTTTAGAAATCTTTTAGAACCCCCTTTTTTTTTGTGTAACAGCTTAAAACACAATCTAGTCACTCATCCAGACATTTTATCAGCATTTGCTGAGTTTAAGTATAAGTCCACCTGCAACAGCATTTTGTCTGCCAAGAGTACCTGTGTCATATGATTCACTAGACAGAAGACAAAAGAATAGTTATCAAAGGGCAATGTCAGTGTTTCCCAAGCAATAAAACTCAGTCTCATCAATAACCTGCACCCAGAGCCCCCAAAACTCTCCCAAGAAACAAATAAAAAATCATTGGCTGTTGAATCAAGGCTTAATAGGATTGCCAGAGAGAGCACTGCAAAGTAGAGAAGCTAAACAAAATCAGATGTTGTTCACAATTACGCAAGGATGAACAGAGCTCACTGGGGTTAGGCTGATTTCCTGCTATCTTCCTTGTCATAGCAGGATTCTCATCACAAAAAATAACCTCATTAGATAGAGCTCTGTAAAAGAAAAAAAAAATTGATCCCACAAAGGAAAGCAAAATTCTGTTTATTTTTAAAAAGGAAAAAGACTCAACAAAGCAAAATAAAACAATGATAGCATGCTAGGCTCAGTCCTGCAGGTATTTTGTATAAGAACTTCTGATGCTACGCAGTACATAAAGCACCCATGGGAACACACACAGCATTTGCATGTACTGGAAAATAATAAAGGAAATGACAAAATAACGTAAGTGAAAGACAGGAAGCACTGCTGGAAGGTGCAATTCTTGTGGACACTTTCTGATTGGACTTCTCCTGAGGCCAAAACCAGGTCCAAAGTTAGTATGTCATCTACAGTCTCATCTTTCCCTGTGCTGTACACTGCAGTGGTACATTACTTACTCTGACAAAGGTGGAGGTTCAGTTTCTGCCACGAAAAGATAACTGATTAGCACAGGGACGAAACCTGCTGCTCCCCTAACCTGCAAATCTTTATAATGTAAATATGCACCAAATGGCGAGTGCTTGGCTGGGACCTATCAGGAAAGGAACGACTCTACCATCAATACACATGATTTTGTCTTGCCATTACTGTACTACGCTGTATTAGCTATTATGGTATTGTCTGTACTATGGAGCACAATAGATGAGTTGTAACTGCTATGGATGTAATTCCATAAATAATTTTCACCTCGGAAGCAGAGTTGACCTGCCCTCGTCCTCATTACTTTCCCCTCTCCCCTGTGTTGCTCTTTAAAAAAAAAAAAAAAAAAAAAATTAAACCTGATAATTTCATGACCCATTTTACTGCGTAGACCCACAAACAGTTGCATCTGTGCAACTGAGCGGATGGTAAACTGCATCATGGCAGGACAAATAAGAGACTGGGGAAGAGTGGGAGCATCTGAAATAGGCTTTGGTGGCAATAAGAGTTGCAAGAAAACATACCAAAGATGTAAGCAGAATTTTACTTTGTCTTTTTTCTTTCTACTGAGATGAATTATAATAGAAGTGAAATGATGAACAGGTGAGAACCTCCAACTATGCCAAAATCCAAGCATTTGAAAAATGAACCAGGGGAAACAGGTAATTACACTCCTTGTGCATTAGCTGTGACAGCATGTTAATCTTAACACACAGCTCAGGGTGAATAAACAAGTGCAAAGAACCTGGATATGAATATAGCTAAAGAAAGAAATGCTTAAGAAAACTGCCACATACCTCAATTAACTATTTGCTCAGAACAGATTTATTTCCCACCAAGCCCTCCAAAAGCCTAGTTTGAATCTCAGAACAGGTATAGGAGAGAACTTGCTTTCTCAGAAATTGATGTGAAACTGGAACATTTTGTTTCAGAAGTTCTGTGTAGGCTGAACAAACTTTTCTGAGTGATACTGAGGACCAGTATTAGAATTATTACAAGTGCTGAAGTTTCTGGTTGCTAAGATGCACTGACCTCTCTCAGGGAGCACATTGATTATCTGATGTATCTTTCAGAAAAGCAAGAATGCAAAACACAGCCATCTGGAAATTAATATACAGTCCTTTCAGTGGAGAAGTTTCAGATTTAAGTGGCTATAGCCCACTAGGTAAATGTCATCCTCAAATGGGCATCAAAACCAAATCTAAGGAAATTTGCCATTTATTTCTGTCTCCTATAAAAATATAAGGGCTTGGTAATTCATGTTGATTGTAAGTCTTCTACCACCACTTATGATAACTATGCTTGACAACTAAGAGCATTTGGGGAGCAGTTTGTGCACATTCTGTATCAATGTTACAAAATTTGTAAAGCAGATGGAGTCTCTCTGCTACCGCAACTTAAACACCCCTGTGGCTCTTATTTGTCAAATACACGCATTGCACAAATATCCTGATTGCCTCTGTCATCAAGGAAATCAATAATATCCTGAGTCCTCAGCAAGAGTCCTTCTCAATCTTTCATAGTGTGTCATATTTCTGTGACTGAGGCATATGAACAGAAGATGCTCGTAGAGTCGCTGGCCAGGCTATCCAGCATCCTGTGGATGAACACTGTTGCTTGATAGAAGATTTGTCAATGAACATTTTCAATAATAAGATCATATGAACAAACAGATGAAACACTGTGGTTTTACTGTAAATTTGGGTAGCTGAGGAAATGAGACAAAGGTCCAATGGGTGAGTGCATTGCTGTTTTATATGCCACAGCTGTGTGGCTTCTTAATAGCTCTGCTTTCCACAACAGAGCTTAAGATTTCCCAGTTGACTTTACTGCTATATTTAACCAACTAAATATAGAAAATACTTGACTCAGATTTGTAGAGTGCCAATGCACTATTTCTCACAAGACATCCATGCTAGCGGATACAATTTATGCCCTGGAATAATGCCTTGTGATGTGTCTGGGGATGTAACCCGAGAACTGCCCTTGGGGTTCTCCCCTGGCGGCCAGTGCCGAGGGACGTGGAGGCAGGGATGGGGCATTTCACTGCCCATCCAGATACCCCCAGCCACCATCACCAGGGATACTCTTTATCTATTAAGTGAAATTTCCCTAATCTAATTCTAGTAATGACATTTCTAACATTTCTAATTGTATAATTGTCCACTAGACTAGTGACAGGGGAGGGTTATTTTTAATTGGATGGTAGATTTTGGTGGATTTTTAAAATTCTGATTAATATTTCTCACTATAGTAAATACAAGTTTACTGAAGTAGTTGGTTTTTCCTTCCTTGCACAGCCAAGTGTTCTGCCTCCCTAACTCCACCTCCTAGAGATCCCTAGTAGATGTTTTGTGTTTGTCCTTTTCGRGGGGAAACACCAGGCAAGCTGCTCTGCTTTACACGTCACCTTTGGGATGCAACAAGACAGACTGGCCAGGGAGGTAACTTCTGCTCCTTGCTAATCTTGAGAAAAGAGTTTGTTCCTTTGCCTTGCTTGGGTTGGAAGAGCACAGAAAGGAGTAGCACTATGATTACACCCTTTGGTACATATTCCCTAGAAGAAACCCTTATTGTGGTAGAGTGATATACATGGGAAGTACTCTAATCAACAAGAATTTGTAGGATTAAATGTTTGCTTTCGGCATCAGGCCCTTGAACTCTGGCCTGCTTCATGTCTTTAGACCTACGCAGCCAGTGAAACTACTCCATATTCTATGACTGCGAGCATCAGATTACAATTCTCTTCTGAGATAATTTTTGTCTTTTAAAAAAGAAAAAATAATTCTTAAAAGCACTAAGATTTGTCACAGTTTTGCCCTAATTATAAATTCAGGTTTTCTTTTTTTTTTTCCTGAGGAATTTATAATGAAACAAGCACTATATCTGAGCTTCTTTTGCTTTTCAGCTATGTTAGTATCAAAACACACTAAAACATCAATATATTCTGTAACATGTTGTAGCACCTTGCTGTTCTGTACTTTTCTTTAAAAATGAGATAAAAAAWAAAATATTAATGTCTTATTTGAAGCATATTTTATGCATTAAAAATACCACAATTCAAAAGGACTCCTTTATTAACAAACCCTTAGGGAGTGCACATGTTTAGCAAGGTAACTAGATTTTTCGGACTTGGGCTCTGTTGGAGCAGAAGGAGTGTTGATTCTGTGTTAGCTGGGAAAACACTAAAGATAATGCAGAGAGTGAATGCAACACAGGTATGAGACAAATTTTGATGTATCTGCATCTGGATCTAACAGTGGGTGGGCTCCTTATATTTCTCACATGTATTATCATTGCTGTACACTTTCTTTTACACAAGCAGATTAAAGGAAATCACTGGGACAAGGATCAGCACAATTTACCAACTGCATTGAACTTTGCATTTAATTTTTTTTTGTTTTAACATTTTATTTTAACTAAAAAATTAATATTTTAGTAYGAGCTTTATGTATAATTTGTGACATATCCTGGCTAAACATGGTTCCATAAGAAGAACTTCCATTCTGGAGAGTGGAAGGCAGACTGTACCTTTCATGTAATTTCATATCATCTGAATGTCACAGAGCAATGGCCATTGTGCATCTGTTTTATAAAGCATTTGCTTGAGTTAAGCCTGGGGCTTGACTCAGCTAAGAACGTGGTATCAGAATATATGACAAAAATGACAACAAAATACAAGAAATACCCTTAAAGTAACACGTGTGATCTTTTTATACTTTTCCTAATTCAACTGACAAAAAGAGATGCAGTCATAGAAAACGATACAGCCATTAATTCAAGCATATAAGCATAAAACATTCTGCAAAAAAAGCTTCAGCTCTCACAACATTGTTCCTCCGGTCCGTCCATTTGTCCAATAAAGAGGGGAAACTGCTTTATAACTAGAAAAACAACTGTCATATTGTAGGCTGTTATATTAATTAAGCGTTACTTCTTTGTAGAAGTCCAACTACTTGAGAGCATTTGTAGAGTTAAGTTAAATATCAAAAGATAACCTAAACATAACTCAAAAGATGATAACCTAAACATAACTCAAAAGATAACCTAAACATAACTCAAAAGATAACCTAAACATAACTCAATAAATAAGTTCTGCTAGAAACTGGAAAAACCTATATCCACTTAGACAACAAAATACTACTTCGTGATTAAGGGCAGGATATTTACTCTCAGGAGCACAGAGCTTGAGGGTTTGCAGGACACTCGGAGGGAGTGGTGACAGAGCAGCGCTGAAGTTGAAGGAGAGATCAGGAGTGCAAACACACTGCAGATAAATCCCTCTCCCACAGAATCATTGCCTTATCAAAACTGTGAATCAACCTCTGACTACTGGCACAGCCTAAGTACCTATTTTTTTCCAGTGTTCCTAGTTTCTTCGTATTCATCTCAGGGAAACTGATAACATTTCTCCCTACCTGTGGAACAAGGTCATTTTTCTAAAAATAATGTGAAATCCACAAAACTCTTTTCCTAACTCCACTCAGGTACCTCAGGGCACTAATACTCAAGATACGACTGTAGGTACTTTGATACTAAGATACACTTCTCCAATATACAATATATATTTCTCAATTACAGATTTCAAAAAAGCAGCAGGGCTTTCCTCTTCTTCCAACCTGTACTACTATGGTAACTTTTAGATAGTCACAGAATAGGTGGGGATGGCTCATAGTTTCCTGATCTGGTCAAGTACTTCTTCAGTAAGCACTTACGAATTATTTAACAGTGGTTTAAAAATTAAAACATCTTTGCTTTTTTAGAATAGCAGATACCTGACTTTAGTGTGCCACTTACAAGCAGGAGTTGAAGCAGAGATGAAGTAGATACACTTCTGGGGGAGATCACAACTTTCACTGCAGTGGCTGCCAAGCAAGGCGAATGGCACTGGTGGATTGTTCACTGCTGGGATGAGTGAGGCCATAACCCACTTGTTAGCCCATTAACACTTCTTAGGCAGCACTTTGTGTCTCCTGTTTTCACCTTCACAGTTTCACCTACCCCTGTATAGAAGTCATCAATAAATGACTGGGAAAGCTACTAGGTTTGCAAAACTAATATGCTTTTCTCCTCTTCTGGTAGGAGTAGAAAAGATTCACAGGGAGCAAAGGTCAGTCAGCTGGGGCACTTCTTGCTTTTAAGCAGCAAGTATTTTCACATCCTTCCATCCAAGTACATAAAGCAGCAGCCAGACTTAAGCAATTAAGCTTCATTTCAGAAGTAGTTAGGTGGTTCAGAAGGAAAGAGGTTTGAAGGAGTGCATGTGGACCTGCCTTAGAAACATGCACACAGACTGTCATACAAAGGAGAATGGTTACAATCCATGTATTTTTAACATAGGACCTTCATTTTTACATGTACTAAAGAGAAATTAAATAAATAGATTACAAAGAAAACAAATGTAAGAGAAATCAGTGGAAGAATAAAGAGGAGGGATACCCTGGCAAGTTTATAAACTGCCTGTTCCAAAATGGAATCAAACTGTTGTACTCTCTTTAAATCTGTTTTGGTTTAAGCATGTTGCCATCATCCTGCCCCTCTGCAGTCTGTGAATAAGCACACACATAAAAACCTACACTTCCTCACTCTCTCTTTTTCTGACAGTCAAGAGGTTTTGTTTGTTTGTTTGTTTTTAAAGGTAGTATATTTTTAATGCTGAATCTTAATACTTTGTTAGAAAAAATTGAACTAAGTTTGAAGCTGAAAAGATATTTTCCTTTTCAGGACTCTTTTATAAATTCTCTGTCCTCTCATGGTCCATCCTATCCCTAAAAGATAATGTATCAGACAGAAAGATAAGGAAAACAGAGGGAGTTATACTAATGGAGAAAGATGCTCAGTTATCCAAACAGGGTGACTGCCTGTCTCTGTTAAGACGCTCACTTTAAGAAATCCTAAGAAATCTCTAATAAAGAGATTATATAAATTTCAATACTTACTGTTGCCAAATAATATCAAACACTGACATAAAAGAGCAGGTATAGGGCAAATTTCAGTGTTTCTGAAATGCATCTTTCACATACTGTTGTATATTGTATGTGAAATATTTTGTATTTATTTATACTTTGAGACAGCTGTCCCACTTACTTAGATACATGCCAAGCCCCATGAAATGCTTTTCTGCTGTGTGTCAATTTATATGTTGATGTGAAGTTAATCTCAGTTCACCATGTCCCTTCATAGATGTCATAATTAATCTTTATGATGTTTTTCTCAGCTTGCTACATCATGCATACCTGTATCTATCAACTCATATCAAAGGAGTGCAAGGGCTGTGTATCCCCACTGGGGAAAAGGTATACAGAAATAATTTTTCTTTTTCTAGAGAGTACAGATTAATGATTTAGATAAACATATATATTTGTTATGTTGTTATGTTTGGGCAGCAGTATTTCAAAGCTACATGCAACAGTAGAAAACAGGGTTATCTTACCAAGAACTACATTTTTTTTATCAGGGCATGATACTGCATATAGATGCAGGGTTCTCTYATCTTTTGGGTTACAAGGATTTAGCATTCCACATTCCATTCTCCTTAGAGCTTCCTCCTTAGCTGGACTATTCTGACATTTTATTCTCTTGTCATTATATTAATTATCAGTAAAGTAAAATTTTTGAAAGAATGTAGGTTTTACACAACATATATTAATTGGGGTGGGGAGTGGGGAAAGGTTGGTCACACATTGACATATCAAGTTTCATAACCAAGATTACCACTGATCTTAGATGAAGGAACACTGTGCTAGAACACACCCGTGGAATTCCAGAAAATATATCTTTTCAGTTTGGCTAGGACCAAATGATGTATGCAAGCAAGTATAATGATATGAGCCTAAGAGCCTTTCCCAATGGAAAGACTCATAGAACACCTCCCCCATAYAGTCACTCAGCCCACCAAGAAAAATTAAAAAATCTTGTTTAGCATATCTTTTTCGTCATTCGGTAATATTTCTGTATATAGTATCAAGAATCAAGGCTGCTGCTTTTTCCTTTACAACGACACCAGCTTAGAAACTCATCTCTGTTCAAGATAACACTCTAAAGCAATATGCGTAAGTGATTTTTCTTGGGTCATACAACAGATACAAGAATTGACAAAGAACCTGTTCAAGCTGTTATATGGGAATTGATACCTAGCTATACGGAAATGAGAGAAGTGTGGACCAGAATGAATGTGAGAACAGAATTTAAAATTCCTTGGGCTGCTGCCCATGAGGTGAGCCCACTCAGTGTGAACACCAAGCAGATAGTGTTGGGAGAGTCTGTGCTTCAGTGTTCAGCAGTCTCAGGTGGAAAATGGAAATCTCACACCATTTCACTAGTTACGAATGCAGTAAACCAGATCTTGCCCTCTAGCATCCTGGTTAATGTGAAGTAACCGCAGAAGTCAACAGAACTGTACCTGGTACTGGAGATGGGAGTATTTGGCCCTGCTAGCTTTAGAAGAACCTCAATGACAGCAGGAGCTCAGACACAGAAAAACTCTGTTTTGTGGGGGAGCACTAATCAGTGAGCCTTTTTAATATTTAAGAATATTTCTTTCCTGCTATACTGTCTCAGGATTTTCATTTGTTTTTCAGTTTATGCAGTAGCAAGCTCCCTATCTCCTCCAAGCCCCAATCTTTCCTTAATTTTCTGCGGTAGGCCAGGCAGTGCAATAAAAATGGACAAAGTCTTCTTGCATTATTTTAGGTATAGTTGAGTATAGGACAGAAGAGCTACACTTTTTCCTCAGTATGCCTTCTTGCTGTAAGAGAAGGAATCCATGCCATCTCCATGTCTAATAGGCCAGGGTAAGCGGCAGTGACAAGGGCGTCAGAGCATTTACCCAGGATTAAAGCTGATTCAGAACTTCCAGGCACATACATATGCTTTCACTGAAAATTAAGATGCACTCTAACATAGTTTGCCCTCTTTTAACTTCAGCAAATTATAGGTTTTATGGGGGAACATTTTCCAAGGAGCAAGTGAGTTGTGCCGATGAATCTCAATTATTTGCTAATGAGATGTGTAATTCCTAAGTACCACTTTGAAAATGTACCTCATGCTGTTTGAATGTATCCTTGTGTTCTCTAAGGGTGAGGCAATTTCCCTGAACCTTGAAATGCGCTAGTAGAAGGAATCAGTACTTCATGCTTTCTGGGAAAAACCTAAATCACGTGGAGCTATATCAAAGTAGCAACTGGTGTGGGCAGAGAATGATTATAGTGGTGTGAGGCTGAAAACCTCATTTTAGACTCCTGCGTAATTGCAACAAGAAGAGAATCTCACTGACATGAGGCTGAGAAGAGGCAAAAGTGAATGTGCTGCCATTTATTTATTTTTAAATGGAACGGACAGTTCAGAAATTGAATGGTTGTGCACAGCTGGCAAAGCATGGCCAGAAAAATAATCAAAGAAAAAAAGGGAAGAGAAGGGGAGAGGGGGAGCGAGGGACAGAGAGAGAGAAAGAGAGAGAAAGAGAGGAAGATTACAAGTAAAATCACCACAATGGAAATGCAGCCTCAATATACAGGACTACTAATGTGGAAGATGCACAACCTCATAAAAGATAACTAAAGGAACCAGAAATAGAATCAAACAAAAATAAAGTAATATTATTAAGCAATCTGACAGTAATTATTAGTTTGCTTATTGGTTAAGTGGGTTTACATAGTAAATATACTTTTATACATAAAATAAATTGAAACATTTTGGCTTGGTAGTATTAGAAAAAGACAGTAACATCTGAAAGCTGAATTTGGCTGCTATGCAATTCATTCAAAATGTCTTCTCGTCTGATGTGTCACTGTTGTTAAAACAGCATGCCCAAAAAAGGTAGCAATCACAGGAAAAGTGAGAGGTCTAATAATTAATAGCAATGATGTAATTACATGATAAGTCTGTGTCTTTAGTAAGAACTAAAATGTCACTAGGAACAAAGGCTTTGCAATAGACTGTTTAAACAACTTAAATAAGTTGAAATAAGAGTGCTTAGAATGAAACTTCTGAAGATAAGTGTTAGTGGGGAACTGTATGTGACTAGAACAATTTCTTCAGCATCTGCATTACCCCAAGCAATTCATACTTCTGAACGTAGCCTGTCTCCTGGAGATCTCCAGTTTTCTTTGGAGGTTACCCTGGATCAGTTTTGCAGAACCATCAAGAGAGATTTTGGGAAGTGAAGATCAAGTATCAGCAGATTTGAAGGTATTTTGGGGATGACTTCAAGGTATCTGAAGGAATCTCTCTCTCTAAAATCACAAATTCCTTTCAGACTCTGGTACCACCATCATCGTATGTCAGTCTCATGTGTGAGTCCCCACTAAAAATTGGTCTAGAGCACTGTAACTCTCGTAGAAAAACAGAATTGCTGGGAATCTTGTCTCCTCGAATTCACATTAGTCCAAGTCTGCCCACACAGTAAAATTAAGTAATGATATGTTTTTAAAATGCACGAAAGGAAAAAAACCACTTCAAGTTGTACTTGTGAATTTGGAGGTGATAAATGCAGTAGATTAAAGTGAAAATATATTTATCCTCTTCTGTTTTCCATTTGCTAGCTGTGCTCATACACATGACTTACCCCGTAGAAATCTGGAAAAACAAATTCATGCATGTTTTCTCACATTACACTTTTTAAAAACAAATAACTGTCTGTAGGTTTAGCTCTTTCCCTAGGGCTAATTAAGAGTTAAACTACTCTGAGAAGTTATCTTCGTAAATTATAGCTATTGTATGCTATTAAATGTCAATTACTGGGGTAAGCTGATTCCTACTGCATATTTATTAAGATTAATTTACAAGGTGTATTGAAGGAATTATTGAACATTTTTAAAATGTTAATAGATACAATTACTAATAAATCATCCTGACAACAAAAAAATCCCTCCTGTTCTTCAGCAAGACCATGAAGCTCATTAAATCTTTCAAATGAAACTATGACTGTTCTGTCAGATACAGAATTAGTGTTTTTCAGCTATTGCACTGAAACAGAACGGTCTCAACTGCACAGGGATGCTGGATAGTGTCAGTGTGGTAATTTTCAATATATATGATGTGCTGAAGAGTCTCTTCCCTCTGGCTTGCCGCCATTTCTGCCTGCATTTGGTGATATTTTGCTGCCTTCAAAATTCCCAGTTCATGTTTCTGTAACAGGGGAGACCAGCCTGAAGGGATGCAGAAGGAAATGCCTCTAGAAGTTAGCTGACAAGTGATGGCTTAGGAAATTCCAATGTCAAAGATGAAAAATTATTTCCAAAGTCCATTGTCAGAGTAGATTTTCAGTATTTATTCAATTTACACATGATGACTTGAGGACACAGATGACTCCACCATTTTGTCATTTCCAAGCAACCTCCCAACACCTACAGTAGCTGTTCACAAGAAAGCACAATGTCAGGGAGCTAGTTTTTTCATTTGTTTGATCATTTTACTCTTCTTTTATTGCTATGACCTTTAAAAATATTTATTTGTGAGGTTTTCATTTGATCCTTCATGAATTGCCCTCTCATCTGCTCTTCTTTCCTTCCTATTTCCTTCTAAATCTCTACACAACATTGTCAGTGGGTGCACTCCTCTGATTTTTCTGTTGGCCTTCCCTTGAAACATATTTTCCTAACATTTGGTTCTCTATTAGCCTACGTCCCTGAAAACACTAGCAACATGATTAATCAGTTACTGATCTTTTTCTCCTGCTCCCTTTATTAAAACATTTGGAAGACTATTCTCTGCTGCCCTGGCGACTCCTCTGCAGCTTGGAGCTGGCAGCTCTAGTTGTTTTTCCTGGGGTAATTCATCTTCTTGCTTTCTATGCACAGTTACTAACAAATCAATCAAACTCCTACATTTGAATTTAGCAGAGGCCTCGGACTACGGCAGGCTACGCTATTTCAACTTGTATCAAAAAGGGACATGTAAAAAAGAGACAGAACTCTTCCCTCATTTTGTTTGAATGGAAACAGCTATTTATTTAAGTCTACAACTGCCTGCAAATCAGAGGCATACTTAATAGAAATAGCACAATCTCTCTGGTGTAGTAATGCTTAAATTTACCATTAAATTTTTTGGAGGGTCTGGTGTCATGGTTTAACCCCAGCTGGCAACTAAGCACCACCCAGCCGCTCACTCACTCTCCCCTCAGTGGGATGAGGGAGAGAACCAGAAGGGTAAAAGTGAGAAAACTCGTGGGTTGAGATAAAGACAGTTTAACAGGTAAAGCAAAAGCTGCGCATGCAAGCGAAGCAAAACAAGGAATTCATTCACTCCTTCCCATCGGCAGGCAGGTGTTCAGCCATCTCCAGGAAAGCAGGGCTCCATCACGCGTAACAGTGACTTGGGAAGACAAAACGCCATGTTGAAAACAAATGTCCCCCTTTCCTTCTTCTTCCCCCAGCTTTATATGCTGAGCATGACGCCACATGGTATGGAACATCCCTTTGGTCAGTTGGGGTCAGCTGTCCCGGCTGTGTCCCCTCCCAGCTTCTTGTGCACCCCCAGCCTCCTCGCTGGTGGGGTGGGGTGAGAGGCAGCAAAGGCCTCGACTCAGTGTAAGCACTGCTCAGCAGTAACGAAAACAYCCCTGTATTATCMACACTGTTTTCAGCACAAATCCAAAGCATAGCCCCATACTAGCTACTGTGAAGAAAATTAACTCTATCCCAGCCAAAACCAGCACATCTGAATATAAAGATGAATCCCTGGAATGAAAGCATGATGATGATAACTTGTTAAAGATTAATTAGTTATAAAGATCAGTATAATTAGGGAGTATGCAGACTACCAGCACATTATGTATATATGGAAAACAATTCCATTTTAGGTGGGATGATTACTGTAGGTGACAGAATATGTTTCCTTTCTTTTCATCAGTCAATTCAAAGTAGCAGGGAATTTAACATATTTCACTATAATATTAGGACACTAGCATTAAGAAACCATTAAATAAAGATATTTCTCTGAGGTATTAATTAAAGAGGCTTTGGTTTATGCTCGTGAACCTTTTAATATTCTTTTTCTTAGAAAGGTCATTTCATAAAGATGTGAATGTTTGCAATTCTGGGTGTAAAAACCTGCAGCTAACAGGAGAAAGAAACGAAATGAAAAAAAAAATTGAAATAAAATGGTATTTTTCATCAGTTCTTGTATGATTCTTCTTCAAATATACAGCACGTGGGAGAAATAAATGCAATTCTCCCCTGTCTCCTATCAGCTATTTGTAAGGACAAAAAATATGATCTCTGACAAACATAGGAGCCTTTTGCTCTTTACAGGCATTYCCAATGCCCCCAGCAGGCACGGGGAAGCTGCATTTCCTTCCTTCCTGACAGCAGCCACTGGGGCTGGTCAGCCAGGTGGGACAGAGGACTCAGTGTACGTGCAATGAACCCAAAAAGGACTGGGCAGCCTCTCCTCTGGGGCCTTGCAAAAGACCTCCTATGGTTCCTTTGCACCAACGCCTTATTACCCAGAGTTGTGCTGCGTGGCTTTCTTTTCTGCCATTCTTCTCTTGTTATTCCTTTTAAAAAGAAGTGGAGGAAGGAAATTGGGCAAAACRTAGATTCACACCACTGCAACAGGCATAATACTTGTTACTGTGACTCTGACCCCATCAAAATAACTCTCACACTCATGTTCTTGTGTACGCTAGTTGAAGAAAAAGCCCAGCTGGCTCCCTTCCTACTCAGCCACGCAGTCTTTGCATCACTGAAACAGTTTGCTCCAGCAGACTGAATCACCCTCCCAATGCACTGGGTGTGCCGCAAGCACTTCCTCGYGTTCGTAGCCTTGAACAGGCCCTTCTGCCACTGCTGTACTTGTGGTGGGAGACAAGGATCCGAGCAGCTCTGGACTCATGTAGCCCGGGGCTAGGAAAAACCTGGTAATCCCCTACATTTCCTCTGGCTCTGGGGAGCAGAGTTCTGCCAAAATGCAACACATCCATCTGCTGGTCCGTCCCAGCCCTACTGGGCTTTCCCATGGGCTGCTCTGTGCTGCGAGGACTGAGTTCACATCCAACCATCCATCTAAACACAGCTACACTGCTAACTGCATGTGAGCCCATGATGTGTCTGAAAATTATTCCTGTAGGCCTGTGAAAAAAAGAAAAGCCACTCTGGTTTAGGGGAYGCCAGTCAAAACATACTGAGAACATTTATAGAGTGTATAAATAAAACTCGCCATACAGGCTACGTGTTTGCTCCATTCACAAGAGAGAATCTCACCCCTAGTGCATAATCTTTGGTGCATTTTTACACTAAGTAACAGGAGAGCAGAGATGACCTTTGACTGAGCTACCTACAAAGTGCAGCATTTGGTGATCCAGTGAAACTCCTCTCTGTCTTACAGTAACTGATCTACAGAGTGTAATAGCATGTTTCATAACAACTACCTGCACGATGTGTAAGTCTAGCTGTAAACAACCTCTGCTATCACTGCAGCGTGTCCACAACAAAAGGAGCACTACATTAGCTCCAGAAAAGTAATGAAGTTTAATGATCGAATTATGCCTTTGTCTTTAATGAAATATAGAAACAGTTTTTTATACGGGCAGAATACTTTCTCACCTATGTAAGCATTGCTTGGAAAAGAACTGATAATAAGTAGAACTAGAAAACTAGATTCAGAAAGTCAGTTTCTAGTTTAGAATATTCTCCACAACATTTTTTTCTTGCTGATTATTGTCATTATTTGCTTCTAATAACAATGGGGTCCTGACATGCCCTCTCACACATTTTCAAGTAGTAAAATTTGATTTGAAATACTTAGTTTCTTTCATATCTGTCTTTTTCATTCTCTGCTTGGAGGAGGCCTGGCTGGTCTGAGGGCTTACAGTATCAGACACTGTCTGTCATTCCTCATGTTTCCTTCCTCTGTCACAATTTAATATATTCCATCCTGCTAGCTGCTATGAATCAGGAGCTCAATTTGATCGGAAAGGAGTCCAAATCGGTGAGCAAGTGGCATTACATAATGACCAGCTACAGCTGGAGTCTGGGTTGCTGTTGTTGTTGAGCTCTATAGGTCATAAATGTTTTCTTATTATGTCTCATACCCTTGTCTGTGTAGCAAGCAACAGTCTACACTGTTGCTGCTTATAAGCACTTAGATCAAAGATATTCTTCTCACTCATGTATATATGTATGTATGTGTGCATATAAGCAGTAAGTCTGTATCCTTCCTCCTTCATCAACCAGCTTGGCACAGCAGGGTTCCTGGAACAGAGACAGGGCCTGGTTTTGAATGTGTAAGCAACAATAATTGCCACGATTACCTTTTTATTATCCTCATTATGTTAGTCACATGCATAGTTTTTCTCAAGCAGCCTTTTGTTTGTGAGGAAATAGAAGTGATCGGGCAGCTGAGGACTATGGGAGATGGTATAAGATCAAGCTTGGTGCTTGTAAAAAATCAAAATGAAGCCTCTGCTCATGAAACAGATCAGCCACAAGCCTCCTGTCTGTGACAACTGAATTAGAAACATTTTTCAAACAGTTCATTCCTACATAAAGGCTAAACTTGTAAAGGTCAGCAGAATCCTGAATTATTTCCYATTAAAACTTCGGTTGCTGAAGGATGCTTTTCCAGTGCAACTAGATTTTCAAAAGATTACACAACTTTGCTTGTATGAATTTTTTTCTGCTTATGCATTTGCCAGGAGAATATGTTCTGCACTTTGGGGTTGTTTTGGAGATACTAGCTGCAAGACAGAGAAATTCTGGATACATATTATTGCTCAGTAACGACTGAATATGCATCCTTTTGTTGTTGTTTACTACCAGAAAAAAACCAACAGTTACAACTAAGAGTAACAAAGTAATGAGAGCAGATTATGCTTTGCACTTGGAAGGGTTCTGAAATTTCAGAATTTGGTTTACTTCTGGTTTGGATGAAAACTAAGTATTTTGGCACTCTCTGCAAAAGGCCAGTCCAGCACTGAAGCTCTGGCTGTCCCGCACCTCGCTGGACAGGACACAGCTGTGGAGCTGGGCAGCCGACTGCCGAGGAGCTGCAARCTGGAAAGCCAAAATCCCAGTGCCACATCGGCGCACCAGGAAAGCTGCACAACAGCCAAGAGCTGGAGCTGTCTCCCCGGCAGCTCGTCAGATGTGCCGCAGAAGATGAGGGAGTTGGGGAGCGGCTCTGAGCTTTCGCTTCCCCATCAGCTTGGTGGGCAGGCAGCAGAGGTGCTTGGCAGATAAGCTGACAGAGACTGATATAACTTTTAAAACCTGTGTATTTTTCATTAGCCTTTGGTTAAACCCAAATTACCCCTGGGTAATGCTTTGATCTTCACAAATCAGCATTCTCCAGTCAAAGCATTTCTGACCAGCTTTAGCTGAGGCTCCAAATCACAAATTCCACAAGAGCTGGATGCCTGTCTCCATCAGACTCCTTTGCAAATCCACTCTTCTGAGAGCATCACATTCTTGGGATGCCATGGGCTTCAATGTGTTCAGGATTAGAGCCCAATGGATTTCACAGTAAGAACAACCAAGAGATAAACAACAGCATTCTTTAAGATTTTTGTGAAATAGCCTGATTCTGAAGACTTGGGACAAGAGGAAAACATTATATTTACATGAATTTACAATATTTACATTTTTAGTCCTCATTTTATCCTTCTTGAAGAATGAAACAATTACTAATGATTTATGCTTTTAGGAGTGGGGAAAAAACCATGAATAATAAATGTCATTAATGCCAGCAGAAATTATAATTGAATTGCCCACAGACATTTATTTCTGCTTATTTTTCCCCTCACTGATACTACTATAGGAAAACATGAATTCACAACTGAATTTGATATAATTTTACATAGCTAGAATCAAGACTCAATATTTTACTTATATGAGGGTCACGATACTTGTATTTAGTTGACGTTCAATAGGCTGTTCTAATTGCACTTTGTTTTGAAATCAGAACAATTCATTCGAGACTCATCAGTGTTGAGCCATGGGCCTGAAGTTTTACTACAGGGCTCCAGGTCTTTGCACAGACTCCTTTAGCTTGAGATGTTTTGGAAAGTAAAAGTGAATTCAGAATTTAACAAATCATAAATTATAGTCCTTTGTATTTGCTCAGAATTATTACCTTTTATTAACACATCTAGCTTTGGTACTTTCAAAAAAAAAAAAAAACATACCCTGAATCCAGGATTCAACCTGCTTGTTCTTAAGAGGGTGGCTAATCTTCCCAAGCAACCACTTATTTTACCTTAATCTTTCCAGGCAATGTATTTTTAATTCTTTCTATGTGTGTTTTTAATTCTTTCTATGACTATAACATTCATACAGTATTTACAGCTTATTCCACCAAAACTAAAATTTTAAAGATTTCCTATATATAAGTCTAGCAGCATCATATTCTAGCACAGTAAGCAAGCCGCTGGGACAGGCAACTTGCGTACACCTACTCTRTCAATTAACCAAGGGTCAAAGCTGGCCTTTCCTATATGGCCAAAACTCCTATGAGTTTTACTTAGAAAAGTTCACTCTTTTTCTAGAGTAAATATATCAGGCTTTCTTCCTAAAAATAAAGTGGCCATAGTTTATTTCAAATCACTTTTATAAAGTATCATTCTCCTCATGTTGTAGTTACAGATAAGACACATAGAGTCTCAATGCTGTCTGTACAGCAACCACAGTGGGCAAAATAACAGCGGACTTCAGCATCCAGAGCCTTCAACCCTTTCTTCTACTGATAGTATTGCTCTCATGTAAAATCCATTACACTATCAAAATAGAGATTATCTATGAACTAGGCACATATACAATCACTGGCTACAATATATCAACACATTTAAACACGTTTAGTATTACACAGCTACAAATGTAGGAGTGGGTGGTTGTCTGGTTCACATTATAACTGCTGCTAATGTACGATAATTGCTGAAACTTTGGAGGTTTAGCACATCTCTCTCAATTCTGTTTTTGGAAACAATCACAACAATAACATACAAAAGTAATTTAATGATTTAGATTATTAACAGGTACTGTTACTTACAGCTATGTACAGCTGTATCATTTTGTGCTGTTGATATTGGCTCTGATATTGCTTAATTGAATTCTACCTAAAAATAGGTACGAACAAAAGCTATTTGGAGGAGGATATATGAAAATTTTATAACATGTTTTCCAGTGCCTCATGCAAATCTTGGCTATTTCCCTGCAGAATCAGTTTGCGTGGTTGAAGGTTGAACTGCAAAGGGCTGAATCCTGAAAACAGCAATTCCTGTAAGCAGTATTGCTGAAACCTGGGGTTTTCTCCAAATCCCACTGCATACAATGAAAATGATCCACCATCAGGGATTAAACTGAGTTTATGTGGTCTTTATCCAGAAAAAGACTGAGGTGCCCGCATAGTGCCATTGTGTGGGATGGCTTTAGATGTTTAAYACATTGTGCTCAAGCGCTTTTTATCAAATGGGTCCCATATGGAAAATAAAACATTATGGGTGAAAGCCTACTCTTGTCCCTTGTTGTGGTTTAACCCTGGCCAGCACCTAAACACCACGCAGCCGCTCGCTCACCCCCCCAACTCTGGTAGGATGGGGGAGAGAATCGGGAGGGCACAAGTAGGAAAACTCGCAGGTTGAGATAAAAACAGTTTAATAATTGAAATAAAACAAAGTAGAACAGTAATAATAACAGTGGTGACAACAGCAACAATAGAATATACAAAGCAGGCGATGCACAATGCAACTGCTCACCACCCACCGAACCGACGTGTTGCCTGATACATGGGAGCCCATCCCAGGACGCCAGAGCCCCCCCACACTTAGTTTTTATACTGAGCATGACGTTGCATGGTATGGGATACCCCATCGGCCAGCTGGGTCAACTGCCCTGGCTATGCTCCCCCCGCCAGCTTCCCATGCACCTGGCAGGGCATGGGAGGCCGAAAAGTGCCCGGTGCAAGCACCACCCAGCAACACCCAAAACATCAATGGACCCTCAACGCTCCTATTATATCAAACCCGAAACACAGCACACTCCCCAGCTACTGGGAAGAAAGTTAACTCTGTCCCAGCCAGAACCAGGACATCCCTTCCTGCCCTCAATCGGGCTAGGACTTCACATGAATAACATGTCTACATGCACGACATGGTTATGTGTAGTACCTGATCTAGCTGGGAACAGGCTGGCTTGGCTTCAGAAGCACCAGTGCTAGGCTCTTCCAGATGCAGCTGTCCCTGCTGAGATATCTGTACACAGAGTCCCTTCTAACTCAAACGTACTCCTGCCCAGAGCTGAGATTTTTACAGGTTCAGATTTAAAATGCAAAAACACTGCTTTTTTCCCCCCTTTATACTGTTTGTGTTATCCTGTTGTACGCTAGATGACATCAGTGGCTGAGCAATGTGGCTCCCCAAGCAGACTGGTATAAAATGAACAAAAAGTCAGCAACCTTGCTGCTAGCAGAATAACTCACTCATTACAAACCACAGCACCTGTTTTCACCTTTGCTCCATAGAAAAGCCTCATATTTTAATATCCTGAAGCATAGAATGTATAGCTTAATTGCAAAAAAATACTTCTGGAAAATAGGTATTTAATTCATTGTCTCTTTCTCAACTTCGGGCTTAATAGAATATAATAGAACAGAATAGACTGTTTCAGTTGGAAGGGACCTACAACGATCATCTGGTCCAACTGCCTGACCAATTCAGGGCTGACCAAGTTAAAGCATGTTATGAAGGGCATTGTCCAAATGCCTCTTAAACACTGACAGGCTTGGGGCATCGACCACCTCTCTAGGAAGCCTGTTCCAGTGTTTGATGACCCTCTCTGCAAAGAAATGCTTCCTAATGTCCAGTCTAAACCTCCCCTGGTGCAGCTTTGAACCATTCCCACAGATCCTGTCACTGGATACCAGGGAGAAGAGCTCAGCACCTCCCTCCCCACTTTCCCTCCTCAGGAAGCTGTAGAGAGTCATGAGGTCGCCCCTCAGCCTCCTTTTCTCCAAACTAGACAAGCCCAAAGTCCTTAGCCGCTCCTCACAGGACATTCCTTCCAGCCCTTTCACCAGCTTTGTTGCCCTCCTCTGCATGCGTTTAAGTGGTACTGTCTTTAGCTAAGCCAAATCTCTCAAGCCTTTGTTTTAAATGCACAGTAGGAAGTCCAAGTATCAATATGAACAAGCACTATTCTCTAAGGAAACCTTGCTAGTTAACATTCTAAAACAAATAGATACTCATATACATCTACGAGACGGAGTGCCTACAACATCAAAATTGTCCCCCACTTACATTCCCTTTATCATAATAAAGGTCAGGTTCTTTCACCAATCTCTAGTCAAGTGGACTGATGCATGTATAATAAATTACAGAAATGCCCTTTGTGCCTCTATTGTTTTGTGAAAAGGAATAGCTAACCAAAGGGTGCTCATCCACCCATGAGGAAAAAAAATATAAAACATAACAGAAAAATCTTTATTCTCTTCTTATTGAATTTCAAAGAGAAGAGACAGAGAAGTCCTATTATATTTTTTAGTCCTGCCAAGGCCAAACAGTTTCATAATTGGCAGTTAAGCACATATTTATCTGCCTTCTGGGTCTGTCTCCAATCTGAAGAGTGAAAGATCTTGCAATTTATTTCAATAAATGCAATAACTGTTGACACACAGAGGAGGCATTCTTACGGTATTTATTCGTGGGACAAAAGTCTCAAAGTTGTACAGCTTTCTCCATCTTACCCTGATTGTGAGCAAACCACAGAATTTTGCTATGGCTTGGAAACACACCCAAGTTTCTTCCATTGCAAACATTTAAATAAAAACCTAATAAAAATATGGAGAGAAGCTGGACACACTTCTAGTTTCCGTGTTCTGCGTGGCTATTGCATCATTAATATCCATAACATTCAACAAAATACGTACAGTGTATAAGTATATAATCTTTTTTTTTTCCTACAATTTTCTGCAAGGTTTAGGATTAATGAGTATTTAGTAATCCCAACATGTCAGATGGAGTATTCAGAAGAAAAGCTGTTCTGATGCCCTATCCTGTTTCTGTGTATATAACGTTGTCTACTTTTTATATTCAGTTGCTCACTCTAAATTGCAAGGACAACCGGTATTTAACAAAAGACAAACTCTGTTTCAAAGTTTTTTTCATTTATTTGGGTTTTTTTGACATGAATCCCCTAAGCACTAAAGGATATAACAAATCATTAGTGGTTCTCTGTGGACATAAGTGATTCTCCCAGGTGTGGAATTCAATCAAAAAGATCTTGCTGCTGAAATCAAACAGGGGGTTACTTGTCCATATACTTTCTGTGTATTAAGAACACAAATTCTAATACAGGCATCTGAGTTGCTGGCTACAAAATTGCATTGTGTGTGGATTGTACTGGATGTGGAAAGGCTCAATACTAAATGTGCTGTATTAGAATGGCAGACCCCTCTGTCTTCCAGACATTATTGCTGTTTACTTGCTTATAAAGCTTTGTCTAACTTGATTTTTGTTTCCAACTATTTGACAAAAGAAGGCTGTAGGATATCATCACACATTTCAACCATTTCTTCCCATTGAAAACTGAAACATTCCTACTAAGCTGCCTCATGGTAATACCTAGTTTTCTAACCATACGTGAGTCCATTCTGCCAGGCCAGTGCACTGAGCAAAGGCTAGCTGCTGTAAAGTCTGTACAGACCAGTTAAAATGAAAAAACGTTGTTGTATTATAACAATTCTCCATCTGCAAATGCAAAAAACACTGGCAGAAATATATGAAGTGCTTCCAAAAAAATATACTAAATGCACTGTTTACACTGCAAATCTTTTGGTGACTTCACCATGAGTACACAAGGCTGTTGTGGTGTAGTCAGGAATTGGGGTACTGGACCGAGTCCACTACTACTGTTCAACTAAATGTCTACTAGTTTTGTCCTTGGAAAGAGAGAGAAAGAGAGGCAGGTTACTCTACCAATCAAGCAAAGGGATCACTACAACTATCAGCAAGAATCACCCTCGGGTGAAACATGACAGTTGTTTAATAGGTCATAGAAATATTACATAAAAGATTAGAACATCATCCAAAAATCCATAATTAAGACACAGAAGGGAAGATTAAATGATTGCTATGCGATTTATCTTTAATTATACTGGAAAGGAACTATTAACCACAGTATTTCTGGCTGTAAATATATAATACAGAAAGAATTTTCCTGAAGTAGCATTGATTAAAGTTGGAGGTAAAATATAATAAAGACAAAGGGAAACGCATTACAGCATATTGAGTTTCTGTGGGAAGTTTGAGTAATGATCCATTATTGTAAACAGAGATTATTTACAGTAACACGCTGTGAGAAGCAATGGTTCTGACAGAATTCATACAAGGACATAGCCTTTGGTCACACAGGAAGTTCACAGGCAGCCAAATATCAGAGTTTCCAGCAGGCTCCCCTTGGGGCAGGGACTGTGCCTTTTTCTGCCTGGCAAATTCTTAACACATCAGGAATAAATAAATAATAATAAGATTGCATGGGAAAGTTTTCATAATAATCTATGTAACATCGAAAGAGTTCATTGCTTCAGTCAGCTGTGCGGAAGCTTCTTGCTCACGAGCAAAGCTTTCCAGACAGGTAACAGTCCCGGTAACTTGACCCCATGCCTAGCGCCTGTTGATATTGCTGCGCCTAGAATTTCAGTTCTTCCAGGGGCTGTTCATTTAAGCTGTCATAAATGAAAGCCCACAGAAAACTGGGACCCTCAGCACCTGACTGGATTTGACACTAAGGCAGAGAAGGTTGAGGCTTTGGCTTCTACAAGTTTTAGAGCAAGATGCAATTGGAGGAAGTGTAGGAAGGCTGTTGCCAAAACAGTTTTGCTACCAACAAGAAAAGAAAAGGACAGCATACAAATCATATGTGTGTGTGCCTGGCAGGAGTCCACAAAGCCTTGTTCTTGGAAGACATTCTAGAAAGCTAAAGATGCATTCTGCAATTCATTAAAAATAATGTATGCAGAGTAATAGGTTATAACTAGAAATGTCTGAGAATAGAAGCATCAATTTCACTTTTCCTTTTGGGCCTGTACTTTATTTTTGAGATGAAGAACTGAACTATGAAAGACCAGTGGGTGACAACAATCCAGCTAATAAGGAGACAGAAATGACAAAAAAGGTCATATTATAAAGGGACATAAATTGTGTCCCCTATTCAGCCTGCCTCTGACACATTTTACTTCAGGCAGGTAGCATTGGGCAGGCACTCAAAATCTGTCCTGGGTGTTGTTCTCATGCCAAGACGCACTTGGGTTCAACAGCACTGTTAATTAGCATCATTGCTAAATAAACTGTCCCAGTCCCCCATTCATCATTTTGTATCAGCTAATCATGGTTCTTAAAGGAACTTACATTTGATGTAGTGGCACCGTAACAAATTATTGAAACCCAATGCCCTGTATTTCTGTTTGAGTATCAATTTATCAAGAGGGAAAAGGTCCAGTTTGGAAAGGTTTCTCACATTCAGTAAACCCATCCAACTTACCCTGCTGAAAGGTAAAGGGCTACAAGACAACAGCTTTTTATTTGGATTGTAACTAAATAAACAAAGTAAAACCCTTAAGTCGGAAATGTCAGTCATTAGTACATTGCCTCATTTAGGAAAGACAATACTGCATGAATACAGATATCAGTGAGAGCGGTTATATACCGCACGGAAAATAATGTTCCTATGGTTTAATGAAAGACAGAACCAGAGGTCAGGGAACTATCATGGGATAACAACCACCCCACCTCCAAGGCATCAGTGCAAACATAACCCATGTTCGTTTGCAAGGGACTGAGAACTAATTTACCAACTCATTTTTACTCAGTGGCTTTTGTGAAAAGGGTTCTTGATCTCAGTCACTTTCCAGTGACCACATTATAAAACACAGCTCTGAAAGAGAAACTAACAAGAAGTTGGTCTCATCAGGAAAGTCGAAAGAGGTGAATGGGGTGAGACGTTCTCAGTGAGGTATGGGGCTTCTGCGTGAGGTTAGGGCACACTGGTAATGAGGAGCGCAAATAAGCACACGGACATGTGCACTGTGTTGAGGATATAAAAGGTACTGTGAATCTAATTCATCAGCATCTCATTTGTAAAGTAAACAGTGATGAGCTATCACTACAGAAGATATGCTGAATTACTGCAATTCAGTTTCTAAATATTGGCCTAACTCCATTAAAGTAGGTGTTCATAAAATATGTTCAGACAGAGCTTTGGAAATGTTCTAAATTTGCCTGATTCTGCTATTCTTGAAAAGTCTCAGTTTCACTGGGAACAAAGTAAAGGCTAGCCTAAGCACTGATCAAAACCTCACCCTAAATAAGATAGTTTTCAAAATATCAGATCTACATTTTCATACTTTTGCCTCAACTTACAAATTGTACAGTGCACCAATTTGTAATGAGTAAGAGAGAAGAATGAATAGAATAGTAAGCAAATAGAGGCCATAAAAGGAATAACCTAGGAACTGAGAGACTTCATTAATTAATWTTTTTTTAAAAAATTCCAAAGAAAATAAAAGAAACTGTCCAACAAGTAGTTTATGGAGGCCAGTTTCTTCGCTGTAGACTCACACTGTGGGAATTTATATTATAATCATAAGAGCTGGACACCTTTTATTTTAAATTGACTTAGCAGCAATTAGAAGGGAATAATCATCTTCCTCTCTTTTTCTTCTTGTTATGCCACAGAAGGGTGGCACGTGCCTGTAACTTTGTCTTCTCAAACCAGAAACATGAAAGTGAGAATAGAGGAGAAAAGAAAGTGGATAGGAAATGTGTCTGGTGTGACCATTCTGGACACAACTGTGTCAATGGAAGTACTCCCATTCCTGCAGCTTCAGGCTAGCTTGGCGTTGTCATTCTTCAGAGACAAAAAGTACTAGTATATATATTTCTTACCTTCTCAGAGGAGGGGGAGCAACCTGTGTGGTATGTAGAGACAACAGTGTATCTTCCTCCTGCTGTAATAGCCTCCCTAAATGCAGCCATGAAAAGGAACAAGATAAAATGTTTGGGATGGAACAAGGGACACAGAAGGCCTTCCCCAGCCACCTTTCCAGCATGGGTGGTATTGGCAGCCAGGATGTAAAGACCCTTCTACATATGTCTTCAGTGATGGAGAATGGTGGGTTGGGGCAAGATGGTGCTTGTAATCTGTACTGAGGTAGGGTGAGCAACAGCCCCCCAGATAAGCTGGCAGGAAGAAGACAGGACTGCTGACACTGTTCTCTCTCTGATTGCCTTTTGGACTACAGCTATGTTTCTGAAGAGACTGCAGAGTTACCTCCAGCTGTGCTGGCCCCTCACAAGCCTGGGAGGCTGTCCCAGTGGTGGTGCCAGAGGCTGTTCTGGAGTCAGTGTACCTCTGCCTGGGTCAGGGCGCCTGCGGTGCCTGGCAGAGACCTCACCTAGCACCAACAATGCATCTGGGCACTGAGACAGAGCAGGGTATCCTCTGAGACCGAGGATAGCTCCAGAGCCAGTCATCTTGGCTCTCCAGACATAAGGTGGAGACCAAAGAGTTAGGCTGGAGATATTTTCACGGATCCATGTCCTATTCCCGCCTCTCTGAGATAGTAGACACCTGCAGTGCAGATGTTTTTCAGGGAAATATAGCACGGACAGCTATAAACTTGAAGAGGAGACATGGCTGAATATGCCACACAGCCAAGCAGACATTCCCTGCACAGATTATAGGGAGGAGGAAGACACAGAAAAAGGTCTAACTTAGGATAATGTGCAACAGAAATAAGCAATAAAAAAAGAAAAGGCTCTGAGAGGAACCTGGCAACACAGTACAATTCTCTGGCAGGAAGAATTGCAGGTCTCAGATTTACCTCTGGTGTGGCAGGATGAAAGAGGACGGGGTGTAAATCATGAGCACACGCCCTCAGGACACTGATCCAACAAAACGGTCCCAGCTTTAGTACTTGCAGCACTGATAACAACAGTGTTAATGCACTAAAAAGGAGAAGTGCAGTACATCTACAGCTCATAGCACAACAGTTCACACAAGCTCACGTGCTCAGCCTTACATGACATCCATTCTGATTTCCACCACTGGACAGGTGGAGGCTTTTTCCAGCTTTCCCTTCATGTCAGCTGCATATCTTGAAGAGTATTCTTGACTCTTGCCTATGATAATGTAGCCCATTGTGCCTTATTCTCTGAGGAACAGAGTGGCCTGTGCCTAGCCTACTGCAGTTATTTTGATAACTGCTTTCAGTAAAGACTATTTAGAAGAAAATATTTGCATTTTGGCAAAAAGGTTGTAAGAGGATGGATAATCTCAACCTCTGTTCAGGTGGCTGAAGTCTTTTAAAAGCCACTGAAATTTGCTTTTTCAAAGCAATAGGATTTTCTCATTTATTGAAACGTATGTTCATCATTGTCCTTTTAACAGTAGAGTTACCACTCTACAAAAGGCCGTTAAAATGCAAAAATAGAACTAGGTCATCTTTATGCTGCACGTCAGTGTATGTGCATGGACGTTATTGATCACAGAAATTAAACATAAGAGGTTCTTAAAATAACATGGGGGTTGAGACAGCAGCTATCACAGTTGCCTTTTAAGTCCAAAGGTTCAAAATAAAATGGGAACATTACTGAAATTTTAAAAAGGAAAATAATGTTCCTATTGATACAGCATTGCCTATGTCCTAATTATGGAAAGATTTTTCTCTGTCCTCCCTTTCCTCCACTCTCATATCTACTTGGCACTTCCTTCAATAGGTCGGCATGTACATCATCAATAGAGAGGATCAAATAATGGGAGGCTGAAGTCACTTAGTATACTTTTGAAAGATCCTTAAGATTATTTAGAATACTAAAATTAAATGGCATCTGGTAATATGATGTTCATTTCCTTACAAAACTGCAATTTAAAATCAAATAGAAAACCTAGGAATAAGTCCCTTCCCCTAGTAAATACCTGGGTGATAATTCCAGGAAAAAAAAGGACAGATATTCTTCCCCTGTTTCTCAGGGTAAGTTCTGAAATTCACAATTTTAAGTGCAAAAAGGAAAGTATTTTTTAAAATCTATTTTTCCGTTTTCTCTTTCTTCTTGTCTCTGGTGCCTAAACATGAAACAAACAGAGTTATTTCACCTCTTGCTGAAATGTCATCAGTAGCCACACTAGGAAACGTTTGTGAGTAATGAGAAAGTTACAAACAAGTAACTGGTTTGTGGCCAGTGTCAAGTACGTAGCAAGAGTTATAACCTAAACATCTGCCACACACTGGTAACAATGCCGTGACTAAAAAGACCAGTGAACCTTGTAAGCTGACAATGCATGCCTCTTCTCAAATCATAGGTTTTAAGTATGTTTTCYTTCTGGTGAGAATGTCAAGYTCTGTAAACAGGATATATAACTTTTAGTCAGACCACCTATCTGCAAAGTACCATGATAACCTCTTTCCCAGGCTGCGTGGTTAGAAGTGATTTACTTTAAAGAAAATGAGTTGGACACTTATCAGCTTTATATTTACTCTTATAAGATATACTTAGTCTACTTTGCTCGCATTATTATATTTCAAGTTTCACTTCAGAGGCCTAAAGCAAATAAGATGGGCTAAAAATAAGAGAGAAGTTAAGAATATACCATTTCCCCCCCCAAACATAGCATTTTCTTTTGAAAAAGAAGCTATTTGTCTGATCTTCTGTCTCACCTAATTTTTTCCCCTGAAACTCTTGTGCATGTATTTGGATAAAACAACATTATCTAAATAGAAAATAATTTGAATCTAGCAATTATTGAAATAACAATGTGGAACACATCATAACTAAGCAGCTAAATGTTAAGCTATTATTCTACATAAAGGGCCAATCCAAATTACTGTGGCTCATATAAATGCTCGCTTATATAAGGCTTGGTGTTGATTAAAAGAGAACCATATATAGGACTCAAAAATACTTAATTTTTGTTTAATTTTTAGTTATTAAAAGCTAACATCTGAAGATTCAAAGAATCCAATTGTGCCTTTTAGAAGATAGTGCCTCAGTATTGACTAAAAAAGGTAATAGTTTCAAGAAACTAACCAAAATCAGCATCAGAAAAGGGAGGGGTCACACCTGAGGACAGGAAGGGCAGGTTTCAAGAGCACCTGGAAAATTTATAACATTTCTACTTGATGGCCCAGAAGGATTCATCCTGCACACTTAGAGAAAGGACTCAAGTCCTCTAAGTGCCATTACCTTTAAGAAATGACCCATCCATTGATGCAGTTCTGTAAAACTGTCAAAAACAAAGGTGTGCTGTCGAGCCTTAAAAGAGGAAAAAGAACACAATTAAAATCATTTAGTAGTCTTTTAATTCATGAATTAAGGGACAGGGGAAAGGAAGGGAGGAAGGAATAGAAATCAACAGTTAATTCATCAAACTTCTTATAGCATCTAGTCAAAACATGGTCATGAATAACAACTAATAAAGATTTGTCAAGAACAAATGGAGCTAAACCTAAGCAATTTCCTTCCATGACAATGTAACAGGCCCTTTGGATGGGGGAAAGCTGTTGATATAATAAATCTTGATTTTTAATAAGATTTCAGAAGCTGTTTCTAGAAGGTAGGTGCAAAATGATCTAAAAACTGCATTCAGAGAATAGTCCCCAGTGATTCATATTTTTTTAAATGGGAGGATATACTGAACAGAGTTCTGCAGGGGTTTATTCTGTCTCCAATATCGTGCAATATTTTCTTTAATGAGGAGGACAATGGGGGACAGAGCGTACAATACACTTATTAAATTTGTGGACAACACCAAGCTGGAAGGGGTTTCAAAGGCCTTGAAGGACAGAATTAGAATTCAGAAGATCCTAAAAAGCTGGGGAAATGGTGTGAAAAAACAAGGTGCACCCCTATTAAATGAGACACAAGGTTCTATGTATAAGAATAATCATCTAAAAAACCACAGGATAAGAATGAGATGGTAAAGAGCAGTCTGACATGAAAGGATTTCTGGGCTTTAGGGGATTGAAGGCAGAAATGGATCCACAACACCATGCTGATGCCAGAGAAGAAATGGTATGCTAGGGTGCACAAACAAGTTAGAGATCCTGCAAGATATGAGAAATATGAGAAGATATGAGATGCAAAAACTCAAGAAGGATGTCTTCAGAAAGGCTGGATTTCTGAGACCTCTAATCATTCTATATGAGAAAACTGAAAGCATTCCTATTCTGTAGTGCAGAGACTTCAAAATACCTAAAATGCTGCAGCGCAAGGGATAGTAATCATCTGCTCTCCATATCCCTGGAGGATAAGAGAACTAATGGACTTAAACTGCCTTAAAGGAAATGTAAAACAGATAATAGGACAAGTTCTCTAATGGTGAGGATACCACTAGAATAGCATTAGAACTGGACCAGATTGTGCAGGTAGGCTGTGGAGCCCCTCACTGAAGGCTTTTTAAAAACATGACTAACATCTATCAAGAGTATAGGTAATCCTTCCCGAGAGGAGTATGGGATAAATGAGGTAATCTTTTGAAAAGCCAGTCATTTGTATTATCTGTGATTCTATGCAACAAGATAACATGCATCCTACTCTGTAATCAGTAAATTTTGTTCTCTGCTATTCTGAAAGATAACAAATTATGGCTATTTCCCTGAGAATAGAACTCTAATTCTTCACTGACCTTCTGAGTTCTTTCTCTGAGTTTTTGTTTGCTTAACACAGACTAACAAAACAAAAATGGCACGGACGTTAATAAGACTTGCACATGCGGATCGGGAAAGAAGAGATCCATAACTGGATATTACAGCTTCACTGTAGCACACTGATATATTTTCATCTCTAGAGAGACTCTAAAGGAATAAACCAAATTATGCCAGAAAGTAAAAAGCACACTCTCCTCCACTGCTGGGTCAGGTATATCAGGACAGAGTATGCCACTGGGATATACTCAGGCGAGAGACATATTTAAGTAAAATATTTCTCAAACCCCACATTAGCTGGATGATTAGCTAGTGAAATTGCCCTCAACCTTTGCTGACTGAAGGGGAACAATGCTGAGCAACTTCCTTCCAATTTTAACTCTATCTCTGCCTTAAATCTTAACTCTTCAATTGCCTTTGCCCATGAACAACATGAGAATCCTGCAGGCAATTTGTTACCCACAAGCTATAGGCAGGGGACCACTAAGTTACTGCTTAGACATAACAGTAAATAACAAAGACATGAAGTTGGTAACATGTTTGCTTTTATAATTTTTATACTGTCTAGTCTTTTCCTTCTAAACAGTTGATATATTGGGACAGCTAATAGACAAACTAGTGGAATGCCTGAAGTAAGGGAATTTTTAATATATTCAAGCTGCATAAAAATTTACACTTACTGGACATCAATAACCATTACAGTAAGAGAAAACAATAAACAAGTAAGGCATATAAACATTTAGAATAAATATTATAATGACAGGCACATTCCCGTTAAGTAAAAGTGTATTAATTGTTGGAAGAAAAGTAATTTCATTGAAAGACAAAATAGGCAAAACAAAGAATCTGAGCTGGCTGGTACATCTTAGCAGACTCTTTTTATTCCTGTGAAAAGGTACAGAGGTGTTTGATTTGTACAACAACTGATACCTTATGGGAAAGTGTAAAGAACATTCTTCTGGGCAAAAAAAATTCTATTGTGTAAATGAAATTTGCTGAATTTATCTTTTCTTAATTTGCATAGCTAAGGATATTTGCAGTGCTCAAAGYGTGTATAATGGTGGGTTTAATTAATTTCTCAACTCTGCTACTTGAGGCAAAAGAAGATGAAGAAAACCAGAAACGTGGGTGGGAGTGAGAACACAGCACTGCTCCCTGCCCTCCCACAACTCAAGCACTGGAAATTGATATGAAAGCAGGGTCTTGGTATCTCACAAGTTCATCTGCTTATTGCCTTCTTAAAGGTTATAATCCTCTGTTTGTGAAGCCACAATGGGTTGCTCTAGAGAAGATTACAATGTCACAAATCCTATCAGAGGATTATAAGTCTGTCAGGTTGTGAGTAATTATGAAGGAAAAGCAAACCTTCAGAGGACACAAAAATAACCTTCATAAAAGGAGATATGGTGCCACATAATAAAAGTCTACATGGAAAACCAACCTCAGACTGCAGCGCTTTTGCAAAGCAAAAGCCCAGAAAATATTACAAGAATGTGAGTGCGACGGTACAGCACGGAGCCCAAGGGAGATGAAAAGCAGAAGAGAGCGTCTTCCAGCCAGTTTAGTCACAAGGCCAGTGATATCCCACTCCCACCCTCCTCGGATGGCAGTAAAACAGCCAACTGATTTCACAGAACTCTGCTCCTACACACTTGGAGTCTAACCAGAAACAAGGAGCCCAAACCTGAAACATGATTAAGGCCCCATCTCCTAAATCTCTGTGACCACAGAGAATTCAACACCTCACAGCATCAGAGACTTCATTTAGAAGACAGTGGGAAGCTTCAGTCACCAGCTCTTGAATTTAACTGATATACAAAGATGCAGTTGTCTCTTTCCCCATTTGTAACCTGTCACACAGAGTTCAGAAGAGCTCACAGGCATAAGATTCTTATAAATATAAATAATTCCCATGATTTAAACATAAAGTGGCAGCAGCACATTCAGTTAGAAAAAGGCCCTTTTACAGGAACATTGTGTGCACTTCCCTGGCTGGACTCAGATGGCAGTGGAGCCCCACACCTCTTTGGCTACATTACTACTAATTTTCCTTCTTTTATGTTTCAACCCCCCCTAAAATCATTATTCAAAGAAATATAATCTCTGACTTTCACATAGTAAGTGGCTGAAGGGTGTAGATAGAAAATTAAAGGGGTGGAGGGGGGAGGATTTGTATTGTAAAATTAGTGCTGCCCTCATCTGCATTTCAGATATAAGTATTGAGAGTGAAGAGTCCATCTGTTTTCAAGTGTGTGTGGTTAGCATTGCCTTCATCTGACAGCAGCACAGAATTCCACTGCACTGGAAGGAAACTTGGGAATTTTGCCATTTAAAAACAGGCACAGGGCATTGTTCAAGCAACAACAGCGCTCTGACTACACAGCTCACTGATATGTCTCTGCAGTTTACCTCTCCTGCCAGAGGAAAGTCAGTTCTTCCTAAGATATGCACCAAGGGCAGAGCACCGTGGATTTTGTGACCTGGCTCCTTGACCTTCTTTCCCATGTCCAGAAGAGTGACATTATCTCTGAACATCAGCTCATGAATCTCCCTACTGTAATGCTTTCTCATAAAGACTACATCCACAATAAACTTGTTCATCAGTGTCTCAGATTAGATCAACAAGGTGCTAAGAGTTACTATGCCATCCTATCTCTTGCCGATTTTCAGCTTGAACCAACAGGAATTTTGGTGTCAGTCAGCACCATGAACCATGCTGATTCATAAACACTTGGAGCGGGGGATACGCTTCACTTGCCTATGCCCCATGCTGTCAGCACAGCCCACAACACCACTGTGTCATAAGGAGTTTAATAGCTTTTTGAATCTGACAGTGTAACTGAAGATGTTCCTGCGTCCAGCATTTTTTATTTTGGGGAACAAAGCTTCTCCTCAGAAATCCACTGAGGATATCCATATGTGAAAGACCATGCAACCTCTACCGTGGAAGACAGCAACAGACCAAGAGGTTAATCATGTAGGAAGTGAATAGAAAACATACAGCACTAGACGTCAGTATGCTGAGAGGCACTCGCATTCAGTGGCACCATGGAGAATCAAGAGTATAGCATGTAGCATGGGACTAACTCCTACAACTGCTTGATAGGAGAGGGGAAGGCACGAGACAGTATGTTTGATGACAGACATTTACACTGTAGACTGTCACTTCCATTAAACAGAAACATTTTTTTGCTGGATGAAATGCCATCCCACTCATCTCAGATCCTTTTTGTGATGGTGATTAGACGGGTAGGTTGTCTGTGTTACAAGAATGTTTTTGTGATACGGTGCAGAGAGAACAGATAACTGGCTAGCTTAAATTGCCATGAAAAATATGTATTGTCTCAGAGCTATCACATTTAGGGAAAATACAACTACTCACATGACTTGGGCATCACTGATGAGAAAACAAAAAAGTCTTCACATCATAAGGGACAGAGACTTACAGGGATGACTTACAATACCATTATATACAGAATAACACAACTCCATGTGTTACTGAGGGTAAAACCTCATCTTAGAAGCTGCATTGCACGGCTACAAGTATTGAGAAATGGCAGCAGTAATGATCAAAGCTTGGAAAGACTGTCAGATGAAGAAAGATTGAAAGGAGTGAAATTATTTACTTCAGAAAAGAGACAAGTATTTGAAAAGTGGGAAAAAAGCATATAAAATAATAAATGATACAGAAGCTGGATTGTGAGCATCTTTTCTTGCTGAAATACAAAATCAGTTAAATTACAAGGCAGTGAAATTAAGATTAGATAACAGAAATACTTTTCAAGTTAGGACTTGTACTAGACCATTGAAAATGTTGCTGCAGAGTGCCATTAATTTAACAAAAGCTGAAATACCACTTTATGACTATGTGGAGAACAAGACCATGCAGATTTATAGCAGTTAATGCAAACCAAAGGGATTAAGATTGCTGTTTTGGGGCATAACCTGCATTGCTGTTTCTGGGCATAAACCCTAGTGTAAGGGATAAGCACACACCTTTCAGAGACAATTTTGCATATAAATACCATTGAGGATCTTGCACCCTCCTGTCACACATTGTTGTGGTTTAACCCCAGCCAGCAACTAAGCCCCACACAGCCACTCGCTCACTGCCCCTCGATGGGACAGGGGAGGGAATCAGAAAGGTAAAAGTGAGAAAACTCGTGGGTTGAGATAAAGACAGGTTAAAAGGGAAAGCAAAAGCCACGCACGCAAGCAAAGCAAAACAAGGAATTCATTCACTCCTTCCCATCGGCAGGCAGGTGTTCAGCCATCTCCAGGAAAGCAGGGCTCCATCACGTGTAATGGTGACTTGGGAAGACAAACGCCGTCACTCTGAATGTCCCTCCCTTCCTTCTTCTTCCCCCAGCTTTATGTGCTGAGCATGACATCATATGGTATGGAATATCCCTTTGGTCAGTTGGGGTCAGCTGTCCCGGCTGCGTACCCTCCCCACTTGTGCACCTCCTCGCTTGCAGAGTATGGGAAGCTGCAAAGTCCTTGACTTAGTATAAACACTGCTTAGCAACAACTAAAACATCACGTTATCACATTAATCTCATGCTAAATCCCAAACACAGCACTATACCAGCTACTGTGAAGAAAATTAACTGTATCCCAGCCAAAACCAGGACACACATCTAGTACTGGACAGAGAGCGGCTACTAAACTGGATGGACCACACATATTATGTATACGTCTATATGTGCACAAACAGTGCATTATCTAATGGGTGTGCAGCCTGATTTTGATGTACCAGCTGTTGCAGAACATAGCCTTGCATGGTCCTGCACGCAATGATGCTCTGGATGTGAATAAGAATATCCTTTAAAAACACAACGTTTAATGCAAATCTGAAGGAAGGGGTGAAGAATCTAAATAAAAACACAGTGACAATGGCAATACAATACTACAAAGAGAGAAAAAACTCAAGTTATTTAGGTGTAGGAAAATGCACACACACAAAAACTCAGGGAGGGTCAGTTCAACTGCATTGGGACAACCTACAGAGAGGCAACAGCAAGTATATAGGCCAAGGATTTGAGTTTCACCCTGACAGGCGGCTCAGTCCCATGATGGAGAACAGTCTTATTATCCAGGAAGGAACTGGTCTGAAAGGAATTAGTTTACAGGCATAGTCAAGTTGTTAAAATCCCACAGCTCTCATCATATCTGGGATTTTTCAGAAATAGCACCTGCAGTTTCTGTTGGTGAGACTTGTAGGAATGTGAGTATGGATTTGCAACGCTGGACAAGCTAGTTTTATAATTAAGTATAATACGCTCAAGAACAAAGAGGCAAATATACATGTTGGTGGCAGTGCAGTTATGGATGGSAGGGGAGCAATTTTATACTGGTATTCTCTAATCACTCAGATCTGTCCTGTTTTCATAGCTGTTATTTTCAATTTTAGTTAGTTCAGGGGATATCTTTTTCTCTTGAGTATCTGAAAATGCTCAGCTATTATTATATTTTGCTCTGAATTTTCCCTTTTTTCCCCCTTGACTTCCCATTCTTCTTTTGTCTGTCTTGTTCTCATTTCTTTTGTATGCGTGTCTGCAGGTAGCTTTTATAGCAAAATCTCATTCTGCTTTCCTGCCCTTCCCCCATCCTCTCCTGTTTTGTCACTGCATCTCCTGTCTCATTTGTTCTTTTCCTTATGCCTGTAACTGCTCATTTAGTAATATATTTCATTCTGTGCCTATGGAGTTTTTTCATTTTCCCTGTCTTCAAGCACATTGACTTTGTTGCTACAGAAAGGAATGAATCCCCAGGCCACTCTACAGAACAGGTTTCAATCTCCCATGGCTGAAGAGGAGGAGGATAGTGGCTGAGCTTAAGGGACGTTCATGGCAGGTTGTTGGCTCTCAAATAGTGAAAAAGCTTATTATTGCTAGCAGCCTATTAGCATCCCTTCCTCTAACCCCGAGTATTTCCCATAACCCTGGCAGCTTCTTGACAAGAATAATCAGACTAGGTGAACAGCACAATATATTCTACAAACAATGCAGAAAACAAAACAAACAAACAAACGAAAAGTTTTGGGGCTTTTGCCTTGCCTTACCACATTCACACATATGACCATGGTGTGTAAGGTGTTTCCACACTGGGTTCTTATTTGTGTTTAGTAATTGCTGAGATGCCCATTCCTTGATTTCTGAATGAAGTGCATGAATTAGATATGACACCATCTTAATTGGATAGAGTGCAGCATAACTACAGCAACCAATTACATTATTGTTGTCACCGTGATGCATGCTAAAACAACTCCAAAATTCACAATCAGGGAGGGGTGGAAACACTCCAAAAAAAGCATTTTCACTTGAAAAGTGCAGTAAGCTGTTAGCTGTGACATCTGGATACAAGTTTCAATTGCACAGGCTGAGATATAGATCAAGATAATAAACAGATAACGTAATGATCAGTCTTCACCAACTACTGGGACTGTGACCAGAAGCTGATGCCTTAGACATTTCCAAAGGCTCAGTGTTGGTGGCTGGGATGTAAAACCCACTTCCTCTAGCTGTAAACTGGTTTTGGTGTAGCTTCCTTCCAGTTCTTATTTTCTGCTCCATTTGCCTCCCACAAGCTTTTCTATACCTAGGCCTCTTAAGGGGATAACTGTTAAAAGCACTCTTCAGCATCTGAAAACCTTTTTTGTTTTTCTTTTTTCCTGTATGTCTCATTTTCTGCCCAGCAGACATCCAGCTTTTGTGTGGTGAGCTCCAGCATGCTTTTTCAAACTCTTCCTTTTGGGCTGGTAGTAGGAAGACAGAGAGCAAACCACTAACACTACATCCAGAATGACTCCTCAAAGTCTTGGGAGGTTAGGAAGCAGCCTGGCATCGTATTTCCTTGCTTCAGCAGAAAATAAGATTGGTTGTGAATATTGCAGGTTTTTTTACAGTATCAACATTGCTAATCAGGTCTGACTATTCATGCTAGAAGCTGCGGCACAAACAGGTTTTTGACTCTCTGTGATGTTCATATTCTCTGTCTTTTAAAAATAAATACATAAACTGGCAGTGGCACAGTGCAGCTGGTTATATGGAATACCGTGCTGGACAATGTACCAGTGTCAAGTTGCCAAAAGTAATGTATCAGYACAGCCACAGCTTTCAGGTTAAAGTTGTCCCCATTCAGTGAAGCCAGCTATTTGCAAATACCAATCACAGAATATCTGGTTTATAAGTATAAAGAATTTAACTTGGTACTAGAGGTCAGTGATAAAGCTGGTAGGGATTTTTCTGGTTAAACTTTCTTCCAGTTGAAACCAATCCCTTGTATCCCAAAATATTTTGAATAATCCAATAGATTATTATTTGCTCCCCAAAATTTAACACTTACTGTTTCTCCCAATTTCAGGGAAAAAAGTAAAAAATCTCAAATTTCACACTGAGATGTCGTGAAGTAGTTATAGACAAATTTCTTTCTTTCCTGAGAGAATCCCTATTCAGTATTGCTGAGACTGAAGCAGTACTTACAAGTATAAGACAACACTGCCGAGGCCAGTACCTTTTTTAGTTACAAATTTGGATTGCCCCAGAGTAGGCAAGGCAAGTCCTGTTTAAAACCTCCGAGCCCTAAACTGGGCTCCCCGCAGTGGTTAGACTTACGCTCCCCATCACTGTGCCTGCTGCAGAATTTGCATTACACCATTGTTACTTCAATTATGAACATTTCCTAAATAGCATCCAAATATAGGTGAATTTACCCATCATCATTACATTAACTATGTGTGGAGAAAACACCGTAAGTGTCCCATTTGCTCACTTGTTTCTAGAAACCCAAAGATAAGGAATCAGATCACACACAGTTTAGCGAGCTTGCAAACAATGCAACATTCACCAGTTATGGCCAGTTATACTAAAATTTAGTATGATTCAGATTTGGATAGATGTATATATCAAGCTGAGATTTTCCTTTTAGGCCCTAGGATTCCATTCCAATGGGATTCTCTTTATAAATAGGAATCTTTCTTCAATATAGTTCAATGCACTTTGCCAGCGTTTGGCCTTTTGCTTAATTTACTTTGTGCAAATGGCCAACTGAATGAGTAATTTGAACTGTGTCTTCTATGTGATGACTTAGTCTTGTGTAAGCATCTGGGTATGAGTGAGGGGCATTGTGCGGTCAGTGCAGCAGTGGAAGAATGACTGTCATTAATTTGCTTGAAATTCATAATTCAGGAGAGTTCTGGGCTTTTAGCAAGACAAAAGAGAAGTCAAAGATTATCTGGAAATGGAAAACATATTTCTTTACATCTTCATAAACACTCAAAGAACCAAACCCCAGCAACATTAGTAACCCAGCAACCCAGTAACAACATAGTCTGCCACTGAACACCTGGATGAAAAAACAAGTACACCTAAGTAATTTTCCCCAGTACATTTCTGGGGTAACTTTCTTCACTATCTTTAAAGAGATGACTGAGTAAAAATGATAGGTCTAAGAAAGAGACAGAGGTAGAACAGTAGTTCTGGTTAACTACACCTTATTTACATTGTTTTTGCAAGTCGCCACAGCTGCAAGTCACTTTGGYAGTGAGCGTAGAAATACTGGTGCTCACAATGTTTTCATCACAGTGAATTCATGATGTTTTGACAGACTGAATAATAAGAATTGCCACAAGGGAACTTCGTGGTAGTAGCATCTACGAAGTGCTGATTTAGATCTACTCAGAAAAAAATTAGTTAATGTAGTAGTAAAAGGTTGACACCTTCGTTATATTAAAGGTCCCACCCACGCTGGTATCTTTAGAGCTGCCCTGTTACCGAAATACGGCTGTGCTAGCATTCCTCCTCAAAAGTGTACTTGTAGATGCAACCATAAAAGAGAGACATTTGGAAGATATGGATGGTTTGGAAAGAGTGGTCAGCTATTTTATGGTTCAAGCCATTAGAGTAAGAAGCTTTCCTCAGCTGTACTCTAGAGACAGAATGGGAACGGAATAGGATTTCACGAATTCTTGCTCTAAGAGAAGAGTCACTCCACTTAGTTACATCAGATATGCCAGTACTATAGCTGAACAGAAACTTACTGAGAGCTTTTATTTATTAGAAAATAGCAATTCATTAAAATAACAACTGTTTCTGTGAAAGGGTTGACTTAACAAACTTACCCTTTCAAGGTAAACCTATCAAAAAAGATTCAAAAAGAGTTCCAATACTTTTTTGGGGAATTCTGGAGCAGAAAAGTTTCTGGTTTTCAATCCAAAAAAACATTTCTCTTTTAAAAAGTGAGCCAACTTATTTTACATATATATATATATAAAATTTTGAAATCACAACAAAATGTTTCTCCTGATCTGACACAATATTTGCAAACAGAAGTCCAACTTCAGATTTGTTTGGTAAAAGAAAAAAAACACTTACTGAAAAACTCTTTTGTTACAGGAAAATCATTTCTCATTCAGCTCTACCTACTATCCACAACCAGTTTGTTCCCTATTAATAACCAGTAACAGCAAGAAGAATCATACTGTTATTAGATGACAGCACTTCTACCATTTTTCTTGAGTTGCCTCGAGGTGCCCTCACAACTTGTTTGTACGTGTGTGTGGTAGGAGGATGTGATTACACCGCTCTGCAGAGGCAGGGGCAGCCTCAGTCTGAACAGCAGAGACTGCACCAGGCAGCAGCAATGGTGAAGAAGAAGGAAGTTAAAAAACGCCTTAGCTTTCCTTTTCTCTCCCAGCAGTAAATCTGTTAACTGGCTTCAGAGCTCCTGCTCATGCACTCAGCTTCATTAATGAGCTGTGGAAAGCCAAGTGGCTCAATTCCCTTAAAATCCTGGCAAACTGCAGGGATATTTGGCTCCTGCCAAATCCTGTGAGCACTTGGGGGGGTGGTCCACTCCATCATAATAAGCCTTCTTTCCCCTAACTGCCCAGCTTTCTTTCTGCATGATCATAAGCCTGTGCTTGATGCTGTGGGAGTTACTGTTTTGTCACCAATTCAGCACCGTGGTTTCATTGCAGGAGAAAAATGCACCCGTCAGTGATTTCAGAAGCCATGATAAGGTTCTAGGATTGACAATCAGCTCCAAATATCTCAAAATACACAGCCTGGAGAAAGACTCAGCAAAAAAGATATTCTGAGCATGTTGAAATCTGTTGAAATTTAGGTTTGCAAGTCGAGTGCAGCATACAATTCTGACCAAACTTTTTAGAGGCTGGAACCAAACATTAAAAAAACCTAATAAATTACGGTATATCTTAGAAAGAAAAGTATCCAGGTTGTATTCTCTACTATAAAGGAACAAATCAGCTACAGAATGGATATGGGGTGAGTGCTGGTATAAAACTGTACATAAGCAGTAATTAGCTCCTGCTTTTAGGTATGTCTGCTACAGAAAATGTTATCTTGGTATGATATTGTGATACCTACTGTCAGTGAAAAGGAGAAAACATAAGGACAAAGTGTGAGCTTTGAAGAAATTACCTAATGATAGCCATGAGCCAAAATTGCACATTCTGCACTGTGGGGCATGTCTACAGAACAAAACAATGCTGTGCAAATAACAAAGCTGGTTCTGGTATTAAAAGCAGTGTAACTGCATATATGCAGCAGCCTGCCTGAGCCAATTTAAATTAGCCTGGCTAACTGCACAGAGAGTGTGATACTACTGCCCTGTATTCAAGCTACCTTGGAATAAACTTCAAGTTTGGGTTTGTAACCTAACGCTGCAGCAAGTTCAGTCTTTGTGTTGGTGTTCAATTGTTCTGAAAACCTATTTTTTAGTTCAAAGATCTTTTTTATAGAAAAGTTAGCGTGTATTGGTACAATCATTTGTCAGCCTTTAATCATGCCGTTAACTGTTTGAAGCACAGGTTTGCTGTACTCAAACTCCCACTTCATAGTAAATAGTGTTTTGTTGCATTAAATCTCATGACATATGCTGTCTAATCTGTACCGGGTAATGATGTTAAAACCTTAAGACTGATTTATTTTTTTCTTAATGCTTGTTGATTTTCTCTAATACAGATCCACCACAGATGAATAATGTCATGTCAACATCTCCACTCCTTCCTCAGATGGCACATCAACATTCATATCCCAGCCTGGGACAGATCACAAACCCATATGAGCAACAGCCCCCAGGCAAAGAGCTTAATAAGTACGCCTCTCTAAAGGCAGTCGGTAAGTAAGCAACATGATGCATGACTTCTCCTTTATATCGGTACGTTGCATTTGCTGTTGTCAGCTGACGTTCTGCTTCAAAGTTAAAAACAAAGTCTTGCTCATCTGGATCATCATGATAGAATTTCATATAGAATATCATGTTAGTTGGAAAGGTATTAAAAATTAACAGGAGGACTACAATTAGTGATAAGAAAATTACATGTAAGAATTGGTGATCATATGCATGTGTGTCTATATACGCATACAAAAACACACCATACCTACTGTACACCATTTTTCAGCGAGTTTCACCTATGTTGTATGCATAGTGTTCAGCCCTAGTTCTTTATGCCCTGAATATGCCTACCTATCTGCACAAATGAGAGAGAAAAACATCAGATATTTTGCAAATTTAAAGCATATAATTTAGACACCTGCTAAATACTTCCAAAAAGAGAAGATGCTTGTATGCTTCTGAAGTAAGAGCTTTCACATTTTCTGCAGGATGTGCATTAGTAGGTCACTGGAGGAATATTCTGAGGCCTTATGATTTCAAACAATTAGTGCATCATAAAGCTCCTAATAAAGATCCCGGTGGTGGCTATTTTCTGTGACTAATTAATATCATACACTATTATTTTAAGCAAAAGGGGGAACATCCTCAAAGAAACAGTTGTGGGAAGGGAAAAGGACAATAGTGGCTAAAGATTTCAACATAATTTTCATATTGGAAGCATAAGTTGATAATACTTTTCAGGGGCTATAAATACCTGGTGCACACCATGTGAAGACAAAAAGCCTTTATCACCTTACATTTCAGGCCCCGTCTAGACAATAAAAAATTAAGAACTGGGGGGGTCTATTCATAAACAGYTTCTCAGTAACCCTTGCTCGGCTTACATATATGGATGTTAACATAATTTCCCCATGAATTTAGAGCAGTATCACACTGCCTATTTCCAGACAGAGCTATTTGTCTCAGAAAAACAGCAGAACAGCTGAGAACATTCTGACTTAAGACTCCAGTATTCATCACGTTAGTAAAATTTTTCATCACAAACTGACATTCCTTTATCCAAACTTCAGGATAGCAGACCTCTAATAAAATGTACATCAAAGTCCCACCTCAAATAGTTTAGCTTTGCTTTAGCTTGCCGCTTTGTTTCTCACAAGTGGCATTTTTTAATCTGTTTAAAAAAGACAAGGGTTAATAGCTTTCTGCTGAATTTTGAATCCAGTCAGTGTAGCTTTACAATTCCTTCTTCAAAAGGTGATACTGTGTAATGATGTGGTGATTATCACAGATTTATGCACTGGTATCAGGCTTGTTTTTCAGATGTCAATTTAGGTCAAGCCAATCATCAAAGCTAAAAGGTACTTAAGCACAATAAAACAAGAGATGAAACACTCAAAAGAAACTTCTCTCATCTGCCCAAGAGCCACTGAATGTACTTTTTTAAAAAAATTATTAAATTAGAACTTAGATATTTCTTGGGTGTCTGAGTACAAGTTTTTAAAGCAGCTAGATTATAACCATACAGTTAAATCAACCTTGAAAGATTGTGCACTTCAGCTCTGGAAGTTGTATAACGCCTCTCAGAATTTTAAACTGAATTAAACATAACTTTCAGGGACATTTTCTTCCAGGAGGATTGCACCATCTTCCTGTGCTTTTCCCCTGTCCTTCCTAGCCCCTCTCTCTTTTTTTCCCTGGAGATCTACTGGTCTTAGACCACATTAGCTAAGTTTTAGATTCAGGTGAATTTTCACAAGAAAAGTACAGAAGTGCTGCATTGTTATCCAAAATTTTCAGCAGAAAACAATAGAGATTTTGAAACTGTTACACATTCACACCTTCTGTCTGGACGTATGGAGCAACAGTTAAATACGTTCAGTTTTTAACCACTTTCAGACTCTCAAGGCCATGATTCCTCTCAACAGGCACCTCTTGAGTACATCTCAAGATCACAAAGCAGTTTTTCCATGATGCCAGCCAGGCCTGGGTTTGTGACCATGTTGACATCAAGCTAGCCAGACCGCACATTGCAGAGATCATATTGGCTTTATGAGAGCTCTGAGAGGAAATAGCAACCAGCCTACATCAGGCCCACCAATATAAATTTAACCTGACAACATCTTTTGAACAAATAGACATAGACTGAGTTCACCCTGACCTGCTGTTCATGTCACAGAGCAATGGCATTTTTCATATGCTAACATTCAGAGTCGCATTTACTGATTCCCATAGCAGGTTAATAAGTGCGTGTCGTCCATTCCCCTTTGCATTCATTGATAGTGGCTTGAGGGTGGATTCATTTGCCACAACAGAAATTTAATAAGGGATGTGTTCTATATTTCTCCATGCATTTGAGGCAAACCATACTCATTTAAGTGCCTCTTACTCTGCATGATCCCATTGTTTGGGTGTAGTTCACTGTGCTTAACTCTCTTTTTTAAGGGGTGGTGGGGGTGGAGGAAGAAGCATTCCTATTGCATTGCAGCAACTGTAGCTATAGTACATTAATATCACTCATCATAATGTGGCCATCAGTGGTAAGAGGTTTAGATATCTGAAAAAGTGATGCTTTACCAGAGGCAGTATTAAATTAATTTCCACACAGCTGCTTTCTTCTGAACTACAGATGTCCTAAAAATTTGGCTGTCTAATTTTAGAAGTGAGCTACTCATCTGACAGTGACTGGCTGTTGTGAAAATTCAGTTCATGGAAAAGTAGCAAGTCACAGTAATCTCTGTTCTGGATCATGTTTGGGAGCTGCATTAAATTCAGTACCTAAGACTCAAGCGCTTGTGAAAACAAGAGACAACAGTGCCATTGCTATTAATTTGCATTGTGTTACTGAATGAGAATGACCAATACCTTGGTAGCGAGGCCAAGCTGATCCCTAGGAAGCTATTTTAAAGCTACACCCTAGGCTCCAAATCATATAGCTTAGCAGAGTGCAATCTGCAGTTGGACTGTTCATGCATGTATGCAACGCAACGTGTGCATTGCAGAGTGTCTGATTCAGCACAACAGGGGAAAAGAGAGTTGAAAAGGCCAATGTGGATGTATTTTATTTAAAAAGCAAACTATTTTTATGTGAACCAGTTCAAACTGCACAGCCAAACCCTTACACGCTCAATGGAAGAGGATATTTTCCTCATTTCTTGTTAGGAATTTCTTTATTTGTTGCAGCCTCCAGAATTCCTTAAGTACTGACCAGCGGCTACTGACCAAATTCACCTTTTCCTCTTACTGTCTGCTGGCATTTACATCTCTGAATAATGTGAGGACATTCTGTGTCTATTTTATATTCTCAGATGAGTGCTTGGAGTACAAGGTAATAGTGAGTTAAGATTTACTTACTGTTTTCCTCACTGCACCAGAATTTTACTCTCCTCCTACCTTAACACATACACAGCCAGGGAATAATCAGCAGAAGGTAGAGGACCCCTTGGAAATGAGACACAGCAACACACGCTTCCTGAAAGAATAGATAAGCAATCCATCTCCTAGCATCTCTAGCCTAGCTGACTGACTGATAGGTGCACTCTGTTGATCCATTATTTGTCCGTTTTTGAGCCAGAGAGTCTTTTTTCAACAGTGCTAAATTTGTCCCACCAAGGAATGTCAGAGACTGTATCTGAGGGAAAAGGGTTAACAAGCTCTAAGACCAGTCCCACCAAAAGTGGTCACTGAATGTTGTGTGGCAATAAAACACACAAAAAAATGTTTAGATATTTCAATTTTTTGGTCACCTGAGATGACATGATCCTGGTTTCCTTCAGGGCTTTTGCAGTATTTGATTATTTATGTAAAAAGTGCAGAAAGAGGTTTTTCTGCATAAATTATTCTTATTTCCAGTTCATCAACCATGTTTTTACTCCATGCTTAAATGGTTATTGCTCATTTAAGCAATCCTGACATGCCTAAAGCCACAAGTGGATGGAGATTTTGTGTCTGAACACCTTCATGAAACTCAAGTCCCAGGACCTGAAAGGAGGTTGCAGCGAGGTGGGTGTTGGTCTCTTCTCCCAAGTAACTAGCGATAGGACGAGAGGAAATGGCCTCAAGTTGCGCCAGGGGAGGGTTAGATTGGACATTAGGAAAAATTTCTTTACTGAAAGAGTGGTTAAGCATTGGAACAGGCTGCCCAGGGAAGTGGTGGAGTCACCATCCCGGGAGGTATTTAAAAGACGTGTAGATGAGGCGCTTAGGGACATGGTTTAGTGGGGCATGGTGGTGTTGGGTTGACGGTTGGACTCGATGATCTTAGAGGTCTTTTCCAACCTTAATGATTCTATGATTCTATGATTCTATGACATACAAAGGTAGCTCATCACAAATTTTTATACATGTCATTTGGACACTCATTCAGAAGGCATGAACAATCCAACTTTGAATTCCACTCTGCTAAGCTGTAAGAGTTGGAGTACATCCTGTTGCTGAACAAGAGTTTCCGAGAGCTCAAACTGGCCTCACTATCCTGAGGTGTTAGTTATATTTCTTCAGTAACTCACATTGTTCTGCGAGCCTGGCTCAGTAGCAGTTAATTTTCTTTCCTGAGTTTCAGGGAGTGCAAAGTGACTAACTTTCTTTAGAACTTCTTGCAAAAATTAAAAAACACCACAAACCCTACTCTCTAAAGCCCTGCAGGACTGGGAGAGAGATCACTCAGCCGCTAGAGAGGTGCACAGACATACATGTAAAAATTGAGAATACAAGTATTTCTACAGTTTAACATGATTTTATATTTCTTTCATAAACTTTCTCCTTCCCCTCTCTCACACACACATACACACACAAACCTTTGAGGAACCGACTGGGCATGACTTAAGATGAGATAACTCAGCCAGTTAAAATTTTTGCCAAAAAAAAACCCCAAAATACAACGGACAGAATTCCTCCCTGAAACTCAGACCCAGAAAGCCTTCAGTGATGCTGGGAGTTGTAGTATCCTGTGGGATGAAATCAGATCTAATTGATTGGATATAGTCAAGCTAGAAGGAGGCAGTAATTGGCAGCAGACTCACCATCACATCTCTGAGTCTACAGCTCCCAGCATTTCTTGAAGCTTCACAGTTCTTTGATCCCAAAGGAAACATTAGACAGTGCTCCAGCTCTGCTTGCAGCTGCAAAACTCCAAAGTAAGATTCTGCAAATATGACACTCCAAGAATAAATATCTCCTGTTTAGGTCACTGTTACTATGTAGAAAATACTGTGGCCGCAAGTGTGCCAATGCACAAGGCAACATCTCCCGCAAAAAGGTGAGGCATGTGAGAAAACTGTCCGGTTTGTTTGTCCTTTACATCTACACACACAGAAGGATCCAAAGGGGAAGATCACCATAAGGTTAACTCCAAGGTGTTATCTTTGAACCATCCTCCTGTCTGATGTGAAATTTGGTGGTGCCTTCTCTTAAGCTTCAGATCTTCAATCTCCATAGAAATGATTGTAACTCTATGCTGATACAAGATCTGCCTTATGAGAATAGAAGTGACTTCACAACTGCCCCCTAAGAATCTGATACCTATCTCACCAGAAGATGAGATTCTGTACCATTCCCTATAGTTCATTATGCTCTGCCTCAGGGGCCTCTGTACAAAGACAGGGAGGGCTGGGAAGAAATACTGTAATTGGAAAAATGGAAACACACAACAGGGAAAAAGGCCTGCCCATGCATTCACAGAGGTTGATGCTGTCAACTTTTAGAAAAAGTAGAACTATAGAATCATAGAATCATTAAGGTTGGAAAGGACCTCTAAGATCATCGAGTCCAACCGTCAACCCAACACCACCATGCCCACTAAACCATGTCCCTAAGCACCTCATCTACATGTCTTTTAAATACTTCCAGGGATGGTGACTCCACCACTTCCCTGGGCAGCCTGTTCCAATGCTTAACCACTCTTTCAGTAAAGAAATTTTTCCTAATGTCCAATCTAAACCTCCCCTGGCGCAACTTGAGGCCATTTCCTCTCATCCTATCGCTAGTTGCTTGGCAGAAGAGACCAACACCCACCTCACTCCAACCTCCTTTCAGGTAGTTGTAGAGCGTGATAAGGTCTCCCCTGAGCCTCTTCTTCTCCAGACTAAACAGTCCCAGTTCCCTCAGCCGCTCCTCATCAGACTTGCTCTCCAGACCCTTCACCAGCTTCGTTGCCCTTCTCTGGACACGCTCCAGCACCTCAATGTCCTTCTTGTAGTGAGGGGCCCAAAACTGAACACAGTATTTGAGGTGGGGCCTCACCAGTGCCGAGTACAGGGGCACGATCCCTTCCCTACTCCTGCTGGCCACACTATTTCTGATACAGGCCAGGATGCTGTTGGCCGTCTTGGCCACCTGGGCACACTGCCGGCTCATGTTCAGCCAGTGTCCACCAACACCCCCAGGTCCCTTGGGAGACAGTCCTGAAGGGCAAAGGGGTCCAGGAAGGCTGGACATTCTTTAAGAAGGAAGTCTTAAAGGCGCAGGAGCAGGCTGTCCCTGTGTGCCGAAAGAAGAACTGACAGGGAAGTCCATGGTAGTGTTTTTGCTCACCCCCCCTTCCTTACTTCACCAAGAATTGAGAATTCAAACTACAACTACAGAATTATTGGACACAGTATGTTTGTGTTACTTTACTTTCCTATACCAACCACATTGTTACACTGTCAGGTAAATATTCATGTTTCTTTGGAAGGCTTAAAAAGTAATTGTGCTTTCATTTCAAAGAGTGAAATGAAAATTCAAAGGAATTTTGAGCTACTACTACTTCCATAAGCAGTTGCACAAAAATGGATTAAAAAAGTCTGGGACATGGGAGTAGCTCCCTGGATTTAACACCATGAAAACAGACAGGAAAGTACAGATTAATGTATCATTTGTCATATCCAGAGGGTGATTCAGTTAATGATTTTACATATCTAGAGGTACGTTCAGTGTCATGGAAAACGCTAGACTATGCAATCTGCCTGATTCAACACTGGAACTACGGATCTGCCTCAAGGAAGTATAACATAAAAGCTCGATATCTTTTTATTATTATTATTTACTTAGCCCAGTGTGGCTAGAGAATTTGAAGCTTTTTGAGTATTCATTTGTTAAGGAAATCTTTCATATTTTAATCTTTCCTTCTCCTTCAGGCACAGGAGAAAAGCCAAGAAGCACTCAGCAGCAAGCCTCCCTTTCCCAACCCCCCTGCTACCACCGTTCCCTCAGCCTTCCCATTTCCCAAGTAGATGAAGCACCAGTGTCGCTTGTTCCACCTATGTCTTCTGCTGAGACTCCCCAAACTTCACATCCTGCCCAGTGTGTGCAGACTTTCAAGACCTTTTCTTGCTTCCACTAAATCATTTAATTGTTTTCTCTGTTATTTACCAAACTGGCTTCTGATACTCACAGGCACTCTGTCATAGGTAAATAAAAAATGCTTGGGGAGTCTCGATCAAAATATTTTCCTATTTTATCATCCAGCACGCTCATTTCTTCTTCCAGTGAGGTAGCTGTATTTTAATTATAAATATGTTGTTTGTGCAAAGCCTCAGTATCTTGAGCAATATCAGCTGCATCGCTTACATTCCTTTACAGCCTTTTAAAGAAACAACATTTTACTATAAAATCTACAGGGTGATATTCTTTCTGAGGCTGGGGAATTCTGCTGTAAGTAATCAGACATCCAAGCAGCCATTGCCCATGCCATCCTTCAGCAAATAAATGCAGCTGTGAAAAGGTAACTCTGCGGATACATTGGTCTTAGCAGAAGCGACATCTAGGCTGCTGGGAGGAAATTGCAAATAGTCCTTTTACAAGAAGTAGTTTTAACACCAAAATAAGATGCTCTTAAACATTTCCATCTACGTTGTCTCATTTTTAAGACTTTAGCAACACATTGAACTTGTGAAAGAAAGGAAATCTGACCTTCAGGTCCATTTAGTTTAGGTTTATCTCAGGATTTTTTTTTTTCAGATTTCTGGGTTGGGTTCACAGCTAGTGAATTTGTTTTGTCTGAATTTGGTCCACTACCTGGTTTTATGGTGGATGAAGAATGTTTATAAGGATCTATTAAATTCTTAACCTATTTTTCATACCAAAATAGCAAATTTAAATCTGTGCATCCTTAATTCTTGTTCTTGAAATTGATATTCTTTCCACCCATGTTCCCTACAGTGGATTCCCTACAATGGAGAAACAGCCATTTTTTCTTGTTACCAGCATGTATTTTAAAACAGTGAAAATGAAACCGTCACTAATAAAGTCATAAAAGTTCAGATTATAAGTGCCACTCCACAATCCATTTGTAGTTATACATCATAGAGAACTCCAACCCTTCCACTAAAAATTAGGTTGGTTCTCTGGAAACTAGTTGATTTTTAAAATCCTTATTATGTGATAATGAATCAAAATGAAACAAAAAGTCATTTCCTCCTTTTATAACACACAACGGGCAGATCTAAAATAACAGTAACGTGAGTCCAGTTGACCACTAGAGAATGCTAGTCTTTCAGGTTTTTTTACTGTCTTTTGCTTGTCTTTTGTCTTTGAAGACTGCAGTCTTCAGAGGTAACAAGCTTACAATAACCAGCTTTATTTCCATCTATTGAGATCAGTGATGGCCACAGGAAGGAAACTAGTAAATCTAAATCAAGCATGGGTTATTCAAACCTATTCCTATGAAATGTTAATGAATTATGCATGAGATTTTTTACACATTAAGTGATGTGAAGACATGAGTGAGTAAAACTTTACGCTTAGGCTATACCACTAAATAAAAGTGAACCAAGAAAAAACAAAGCTCAGCTCACGTAAAGACAAAGTCTAACAATGTTAAGCATTTTCACTTGCAACCGTTCTTAAACGTCCTTCTCTGTAACTGTTTTATTTTGCACTATAAACATATATCTACATATAAACATACTTCTCATTCTGCAATGCAAACTTTTTTATTGATTATTTAAGAGTAGAGGCTGATCATAAAGATATGAAAACAATTGTGAATACTTGCAGATAAATAGCAGCACTGTGGGATCCCAGCTAAAGTCTAGATTTAATCTGAAGTGTGACTTTTACAGTTCCAACCATGGAGCCTACACGTCAACTGCACTGGTTGTTCTGAACATACTCCACTCATTTTTTCCTCCTGGACTATTAGCTGTGCAGGTAATTTACGGCAATATTTTTGCAATAAGAGTTTCATACAGGTGCTCAACATATGATATCCTGCAAGTAGTTCTCAGAGGTGCCAAATTAACAAAACTTATAACTTTACTGGTGACCCAAATCCCCCCATAGATGTTTTTCAAAAAATTAACAGAGATTTTGAGAATCTGTCTGAGAATCCAAGTTCATCGCCATTTTTAAACACCTGCAGTGCTTAGAAAGTGTTCTAAACTCAGCACATGGAAGTGAAGTTCTAAATGATTTCAAAGTGTCAACTTTGGATGAATTCTGGGGAAAAAGTCTTGAAGAGAATTTTCTCAAATTACATTAAAGAAGTTAAAAGTTTCTCTAACTAGAGGTTTTGGCGACCACTTTTTTTTATTGAGTAGTCTTTCATGTTGACAATATTCAAATATAAATCAGGTTATAATGATTGATCCAGGATTTTTTCTTTTTAAAACTCAAAAGGTGAAAATGAGAAGTAGCTTTTTAAGGAAGGGCTTTGATTTAAATTTTCCCAAGAACTGACCAAAGAGAACAAGAATAATGGAATGAAGCCAGAGAGTACAATTCTGAAATCCCCCTACAATCAATATGCTTAATTCAGGAATAAATTTAGGAATTTTGGGTTTGGGAAGCAAACTCAGTGAGAAACAGACTTCAATTCCTATACTCATACTTCATTTCCCATAGTTCTACTGATTCACACTGGGGTTATTTTTGTATGAAAGTATTATTTCTTCAAGTACATCAGAATCTGCCTCCATGCGGACAACAGAGCTTTAAACTATTTCATTCAAGTCTGTTGCATTTACAATATTTGTGATGTGAACATGCGTGCAGGTTTGGCTTGGTAATTTTAAGCAGTTTTGAGGATTACTTTGTTGCAAGTCAAGTTTACTTAAGTAAACAAATAATACTTTTTTTGGTTCTAACCAAATTCAAAAACTCAAACCAGAGAAGCTTTAATATTCTTCAGCTTTGTACATGGATATATGTCAACAGCAGTAGTGTGATGTTCTTCAGAACTACCCATGAATACCGATGAAGACTAGTAAGACAACTGATAGGAATGAATCCCTTATTAACAATATAATATAAATAGCAGCAATTATCTGTCTGCTATTTTGGTTCTGCAAAGGATGTTCTAAAGACAATAAATGTGTTTAAGAGAAATTACACAGATAAAAGCCACAGAGATCATTGCTTTACTCCTACACATTCATACTATAGTAACAAAGGGCTTGAGGCATGGACAGAGGAAGAGCCATAACAGTATTTGTAATGCACACAGTTAATTTTTCCAGAAGTCCTTCCCCTGACAGATTATTTGAAGAAGGATAAGAGGAAAAGAGAAGCTGAAAAAAAAAAAATCTGATATGTAGTAGCTATGATACTACAGCATCAAAAAAATCACCACGAAAACATCAGTCTGTACCATCCTAGTGATAATATTGAGTACAATAGGTAATTTTTATAGTATAGGGAAAGTTTGCAAAGCTTTCTAGTCTATGAAAGGTGCTCCTGCAAAAAGTTCACCTTCCCCTGCAAGGGACCTGCTGCAGCAGGGGAGGAAGATCTGCAGCTCAGTGCTGTTGGTTCTCATCTTCACAAGTCATGGTTATGATTGCAATTCCCGGAAAAAAAGGTAGAGGTGGGAGCTGAACACTCCGATACGGCAGAAGTCTTGTGTGTGGGCTCAGTATTAAATATTCATCGAAGTGAGCTTCATTACTGATTCTTCCTTGACTGTCTGTCAGTCACAAATGCTTTTTCTTTATGTGAAGGCTACTCAGAGAGTTCTGTTCAGAGCAGGCATTAGTTCTGCTTTGCCTTTGGGTTTGCCCAATCTGTATGAAAACCTTATGAAACTGATTTCCTTCTGACAGTGCAAGTTTGGCATTTGCCAGAGAACACTATTTCTTTTCAGTTTGACACAAATCTCTGGTTTGGAAACCTCTGACAATTATGCATAAGACTTTAATAATACAAATACCATGCAGTCTAATAGGAGGAAGACAGGAAGAGAAGGAAAGGAGAAGAAAAAAACAGAACTGAATGTGTGCAAGTACAGCTATGGAATTACTTCCGAAGTTTTTTTCTCTTGCTTAATAACTCTCTCTTGAAAAGGATTCCTTTTGGCAAAAAGAATAGAAAAAGATAACTTTGTAACAGAAACAACTTATGCCACAGCTAATTTTGGAAAAAAAAAATTGACTTGAATCCGGAATGATCGCTAAAAATTCTTTAAAATTATAGCAGTTAAGAAACAGATCAAATAAAAATAACTCCTGCAAAAAATAGTTATTACATCACTGGGACTTTTTTCATTTAACCAGTACAATTCAAAAAGCCTTCAGGCCTCACTGCGTATTCAGAAATAATGGTGTAAATCTAGTATGACGCCAGTTGAAAGACAGAAAAATGCAGGTTTATTTCAGTACTAAAACCGCATCTTAATGATGTATTCAGAGACCTGAACTGGGTCTTCTGTGTCCTCTTGCAGCTTTCTACATCATCACAACTAGGAGTATTTGTAGCTGATTTGTAGCTGATTCAGACATACGTTTAAGAGTTATAACCAGCAGTATACTAAAAGAAACAAAAACATCTAATAAAAAGTATTAAAACTGAAAATGAAATTCAGCACACAGAAGAATGCCAACAGCGATGTGTGAAAAAAATGAAATTAGGTTCATGCTAAGAACAGTTATTACAAATAAATGTGGTCAGGAATATAACAGCTTTTTCAGTCAACGTTAAGTAAGATAAATTGACACCTTAAGGAAAAACAAACACACATTTTTAGACTCTGAATCACATTGCAGAACACTGTGAAATTTTTTCCAGCATGACCCACATACTACTCAGTGTGCAGCCTGCCAGGACAGTCCACCTGGTTTGCGGTCCACTCCCAGGAGCAAGGCACATTGCTGTGTGCGGACTGCCTGAATTACTCTGACTGCAATAGCAGGGCCTGTTATTGCACATGACTGCACACTTTTTCTGCAAATGTACAATGAAGTGGTGCTCCTGGAATAGTTAGAAAGCCCTGCCCTTAAACAAACTGAAGGTCCTCACTGACCAAAAAGGTTGCAAACAATTTCATGTTGTTGTTGATGTATGAAAGCATTGCTGCAAACTTTTGACACAATCAGATGTGTCCTAACTGATTTGCTTGAGAAGCATTAAAAACCACCCAGTGAAAAAGCAAGCAAGATTACTGAAGGAAGAAGTGGAAGAAGCCTTTTAAGCAAATCTCCTACGTGTTAACCTCTTTGGCTTCGGACAGCATTTTTAGAAAGCAAGCCAAACCCTCATTTCCTATAATCAGTTTATGCTGCAGTCATGCTTTATTCAGAAGTTAAGCATGACAGCATGACTCCTTATATAGTTGCTATTTCAAAAGGCAAGTTTTCTTACCATATAGAAGGTTTCCAGTAAAACTCAAACTGATAAATATGCCTAAATGAGATAAAATGAAATAAATATTTCACAGTAGAACTTTTCATATTTATTTGCCATTGTAGATGCCATGCAAGGACATGAGCTTAGAGGCCTTTAGGAAAAAAAATAATGAAAAAACAGATTTACAGTTACAGGACAGCCACTGGCTGCATTTTCAAAGAAAAGTCAGAGATTTGAATATATAATTCTCTTAGACTTCTTTTACAATTTCATCCATTGGTTCAAGAATAGAACTGGCAATCTTATTTCCTTCTCAAGTTTATCATTCATTGCATGATACTGAACCAGCAATTTAACAACTTGATGCTTGAATTTAAAATGTTAAATCCCTTGAGGATATAACAAAGTAGTGTGATCTTTGTCTATCTGCATGCAACAGATTTCAGGTCTCCTGAAAACATTTACAATAACACGATGTAACCACAATTTTTTTCCAGGTTGACAGAACCTATTATATTCTGGTAAATAAGAAAAGCTCTGTTTTTCTTACACTGGTTAGACACAAATATTCTGCATGTCATTGGTCTCTACATTAGGTACAATGTGTGTGTGTCTGGAGTATTTTGACCAAAACCAAATCACGATATCACTGCAGCACTTTGCAAAATTGAATCATAAATATTGCAATTTAATACTATGTAAATCAATGCAGTCAAGTATACAAAGCCCAGCTGGAAAACCTGTTTTACATGACCAAAGAGAAACCTGCCTAAACTTGCACAGTAAATAAATGTTTGTAAAAAGAAAAAGAAAAAAGAGACTTTGCTGTGCTGTGGTTTTTTGGCACATTGTCAGAAGAGGGGTGCTTCTGCTCACAGACATGTGGCTACTCTTACATTCCAGGGAACTGCAACACTGTCCATGAGGTACTACACATGATGTCTGGTGCCTGAGGAGTTAATCAAATTCTGTCTCGGCGTTCCCAGCCAAGCAGCAGCCTTCGCTGCCTGTAGTGGATAAAGAGAACGTTGCTGAGACTGGAGGCTCTACTTACCAAGTCTAATTACATTCCTATTCTAAACCATTCCTACTGCGTTTCAAAACCCAGAGATATTCTGGCCTCTTCAGCCTTTCAGAAACTGTCATGAAAGTAATCAATAGAAGAGAAGAAATGTTTGGGCCTACATATTTATGTTTCATCATGTCTCACATCATGAAAGTAGAATTTTATTTCACTGGGAAAACAAATTGCAGTCTTGTGTCTGGAGGTGGACAAGCTTCTTTCAAACAATGTCTGCAGAAGAAAAAGTTGATATGATATGTCTTTTCATGCTTGGTCTCTCTCCAGATCACTATAAGAAATGAGTAAATAGATAAAGTGGTAAAGGAGGCCAAGAGAGGAATAACACAGAGCCACAAAAAGTAGATTCTACCAAAATTATGAAAGTAATTTATGGGTGGTTCTATGCATTATGTATTTTTCTTTACCTCTATCAGTAATCAGGAATAAAAATCATGAGAAAGAATCCACAGACATAAAATATTATCTTCCTTTTCAGAATGTCTTAAATAAAGGCAAACTGGTGTTAGAACTTTTGGGGGAAGTAAGACAAATATTTTAGGACAATGCATTGCAGCCCACAGGCTGAATTCTGCGTTCTCAGAGCTCAATACGAGAATGGAGGAGGGATGCAAAAATGATTTTAAATGGCCTTTGCCCTTTCTTAGAATTTAGTATGGTTTAAAATTGCCCCACCTTTACACAGCCACTCCAGTACCCATGAGATGAGAACAGATGGTGACCAACCATGAAGTAGCCACATTCCTTCCTCTTGACCACATACAGATCTATCATATCATGCTACCCACTGCTGGCATTATATGAACAGAATCATAGCAACATCTAGCTGTATTCTGTTTTCCAGCAGACTTCGTGTTATGCAAAGCAAGTTCTTCTATGCTCCATGATGCCTGGTGAACCCCTTCATTCAAACGACAGGTCATTAGTTATTTGTTTTACTGGATGGAACACACTTTTCAGTGAATTTATTGGAACCAATTCATAGCTGGGGACAGCTAATCTGAACTCAGTCCATGTTAGTTTTTTCCTCTCACCCAAGAAAAAACTTGTGCTACTGTAGAAATGATGCTTCTTTGATTTTCAGATGAACTCCTACAAAAACTCTCACATAGAGTTGGCTTGTATCTTGGAAGCCTTTGAACATATTGTCTTAGATGCTAGCTTAGAAAAGCAAATGAATAAGCAATCACACATTCAGACAGGATCAACAACAGCACCACCAAAGGCAGCAACCCAGTATTTCACTGGGCAAAATTCTCGTGTTGTCTTTGAGCCAGGATTAATTACCCTTTTGTCTTTCCTTGAGTTTTCACTTTCGTTACTTAGAGGGAGAAATGTAAGGTTCCCATAGCTTCAGGTAACTACACTAACGTCTCAGCAAAGTCATGGCTGTAGAAGCAAAGCCTTGTTATAAACTGTTAAATATTACATAGGGATAGCTTTACTGTTACACAGAAAACATCTACAAATAGGCAGTTAGTGTATTTTAGCTGTTATCTGGTGTGTCATTGTAGTCATTTCCTTGCTATCCTGTCCCCCAGCACTTTCCATTGACTTGCTTTCCGTATCTCTAGCCCTGAATTTGAAATACAGTCTCTTTGTGGCTAGAAAAAAGCTCTGTGTTTCACAAAGTAGTTCTTAAAATATGTTCAGATAACAAACAATTCTGTGAAACGTCTACTGAGAAACAGGGTTCCCTATATATTTTTGTGTCTTCCAACTGTGACTGCAAACTCTCACTGAAGCTTTTTTTTTTTTTTTTTAATGTCTTTAGAGCTTTTATAAGAGCTCACTCCTTTGTGGATTCTCCTCTCTCACTTCAGAGGTTTCTTCCCACTCCTAGGTGCCTACTTTCACAAAAGCTGTAGGACATAATTGTCTTTCAGGATTCTACACTTCTCCCATAGCTGTAAGAAGTGGTGCAAGAATTCAGAGCCATTTTATAGACCCACAAAGATAAGAGGATTGTCAGTGAGGAAAAGAGTAAAAAAATACTGCTTCAGAATTACCCAAGACCACCTTATTTAGCTGTACTTTCTACACAGAAATGCTTGTAACTGCAATATTTTACAAGAAAAAGAAAACATTGCACAATGCTAATGCATGTTCACAGGACTCTCTATGCCAAAAGTGGTTACACAGCCACCTTGAAGACTGCTTAACTTAGGGAACAGAACAAGATTACATAGCTTTAGGGCCACCTCTCAGCACAGATAACATACGCTCAAATAAACGCACTGAGAAGTCCTGGCCCTATTACAGCCACAAGGATTTTTGCCACTGATTTTCAAGAAAACATGTTTTCATCCATRGTATTTAGTCTATAAGCGACTCACTGGTTTACATGCTTTTGTTATATAACTGTGGATTATGAAGAAATATGTGGAACTTCCAAGTTTGGTCATGGCCAATCATCAATCAGCAAAAGAACAAAGCTTGTCGCTATTAGTGACAGATTTAGGCAGAACGGTGAAACTTGAATCAAAACGTACCACCAAAAGCCCATTCCTTTCTGGCCACCTCATCTAAGTGAGCTCACTGAAATTTTCCTAGGCATTCCCATGACCTTGCTATCACAAGCAGCTTGATAGCCATCTCCTTTCRAAATCAAAATTCAAGGAATAAGGCAAGGATCCCAATCTGAGACATTTGACACCGATACTGGCAAAGTCAAGATCAAAATAAAACAGGCAGCTGTTGTCACTTTAAGGCATCGTTGGATTCAGATAAGAGTAAGGAGTGGAGCAATCCACCTTTTAGATGATAGGCTCATGGTTGTACAACTGCTCCAACTGAATGGGATTTAAATCAACATTCCCTACCTAGCAAGGTCCATCCCAGCTTCTGCTAGGATGGTCCCCACCGAGATTCACATCCTGATGAACTTGTGCTGTGGAGCAGAAGAAAATTCAAGATTTATTAGTCTAGAAAGACAAAGGAAGAGAAAACATCTCTTTAGCTTAAGAGTTAAGGCACTCAGCTGGGAGGGAGGAGTCCTGCTTTTGATCCTTACACTGTTTCTATATTTTTTCAGTTATTCATTTCATGCACAGCAGGAACAAAAGCCCAAGTTCTCCCCCCTCCCAGGCACATGCTTTAGGTTGGAAAAAATTCATATTTCAACATTTTTTCCAGATGAACAGCTACAACAGTAACTAAATTTGTGGGTGCATTACCTTAAAGGAGTAAAAACCTTACAAAAAATATTGAAACTGAGAACATTTGTATAATTAGCTGCCAAGACTGGAGAGAGGGAACACAAAGAATAACACTCAGAATTAAAGCCCTTCTTTTACTATTGTTCATTTGGCAATTTTGCAATTCTAATTCTTTACTTCTTTTGCAAACATGACAGTGATATCTTTAAATCCTATTTTACTGATTTATATACAGAAGCCAATGCAAAAGGCACTTCTATAGCACCTTTCATCTGAAAACTCAGTATACTCTACAAATAGCAATTAATCTTCATAACACTTAACTACCTCCTCCAATGTGTTAACAGCTCATTTTACAGCTGGTGAAACCAAGGCAGAGGAAAGTTGAGTCATGTACCCAAGGTCACATAATAAATCCACCCTGTAACTCCAAAATGTCTCTTTGCATATTTAAAGTCCACAAAATATTCATAGGGGCTGGTTAAGAAGAAAAATGAACTTCCTGAGATTCACATTTGATTTTTAAAGTAGATGGCATCAGGATACTATAAATATGCTTTTCTTGGTAAAATATTTGTTACAAAACCATGCTCAATATTACTCTTCTGAATCTTTTCTGCTTTGAAAATCAGAAGTAAAAAAACCTGTTTCTGCACTATACTAGCATCAGGTCACTCACACTGGGGCATAGCACACTGGTATTATAAAACCTATAATCTAGTCAGTATGCAAGAATGAGGACTGCTTCAAGTCTTGCCAAAAGCCCTTCTGAACAACTGAACAATTTGGTTTTATCAATGCTTTTTTTGCTACATATTTGCTACAATGGTATTTTTCCCCACCCAATTCTGGTACATGTGCCTATGTGTAAGCCTGTGTGTGCATGCTGAAAGAAGACTGTTTTAAAAAAGAGGTTAAAACATTAGATAAAGAGGCTGGCTTTCACTGTTAGCATTTAACTCCTAGGCATACATATGAAATTCTCAGGCAAAACCCTGCAAACCATTATTTGATCAGGACAAATACAAACAGCAGCTCTCCCACACTGTCACTGCCACACAAAACACGTGCAATCAGCCATTCATCATATGTTTGCCAGCTTTCTGCTTGACTTTGCTGACAAGGATGTCCAGATCAAAGCCTGGTTTGTTCTCTTCAAGCCCAGTTTCCAGACAACAGTTGAGAAGTCCCTAGAAAGGGACTATGGACTAAATTAGTTAAAGCAACTTTGATGTAACTATATTTACATAATTAATCATTTCACTTACTGTATGATCTTCCATAAGAAACAAATAAAGAGTTGAAAATTTTACATATGGCATAAAGAAGAGCAAAATCAATCTCACAGGTGTGTCATAGGAACAGTCCTTGTGAGGCTGATTTCCTCCTTGCTTAGTTTTTACAGTGGGGGTGTTGTTTATATGCAACAGTAATACAATTTACTCTTCTGTGAGGACATCGATCTTGATGTGTTTGAATTCTAAGTAGCATATCTAACGTCTGATTCAGAGATCCAGGACCATTGCTGGCAGTGGGAAAAGGTGCGAGTGAGAAAAACTAAAAAGGAACTAAGGAAGCAGCTTGAGCTTGTCGTGGCCTTTTTCACTTAGCCATACAAAAGCGAAAAATGGCACGAAAAATCAGGCAATGCAAATATCTGCAATTTTTGGTCATTATTTACATAACTGCATCACCACTGTTATTTTTCTAAACAGAAGTCATTATTTACCTTGTGATCATCAAAGATCTTGATTATGCAAGACAAATTGCTGCAGCTTAACTAAGATCAAATCAAAAGTACAAACGTACAATTTTACTCTATCCTTACATGAGATTAGCTTAGTTTTTAATTTTTCTATGCAAATTAAACCAATTTAAATGTGAAATACGCACATATCTATATTAGGAGCTGGACATAATTAACTACGCTGAATTTAAATTACATAAGCTAGTGTGACTTTTCATATATAGACAAGATATAGAAGCTCGCTCCCCTAACCAGCTGACTTGCAGTGATGTAAAAAATTATACAAATAAATACTTGTGTGGATATTCACAATGCCTTTTCTGCAACTGTTTTTCTCAATTATTGATAACAGATTAATGAGAAATTAGCAATACAGACTGCATTTCCCTCATGTTTTTATTCAACTTGTATATAATACTGTTTTGTGGCATTCAGTGAATGTTAACAAATTAAAAGGACAAGCCACATTTAGAACTGGAAAAAGCTCTTCCAAGGAGAAACAGGTACAACTTCTTGATTATTCAGATTACAGATGTCTAAATGAAACAACTCACCCCAAAAATCAAAGCAGAACTTAGCAGGTTCTCTTTGTAACACATTACAGGTCTATCAGCAATTGCAACTGCACATCCTGTACTGAAATTAGAATAGCCCATTACCTACATTCTGTGATTTAAAACAGAAGACACCTGTATGCTACAGAAAAGAATTCACTCATCATTTAAAAAAAGAGACAGATGCAGATGGGTAAAACATACAAAACCTAATTTTACAGCACAGACGAGCAATTTCAGCTCATCGAAGAGGAAACACCTCTTTAAAGACAAAATTAAGGATTTAAGAGCAAAGTCCAGTCGCACAGTCATTATACAAAAAACGTCATGAGATGATAAACAGCAACTGCTTTTGGTAATATTCCTCCCTGTTGAGGGGCCAGGACAAGGGGGATGCAGAACTGAAGCCTGATCTTGAAGATTAATGTGGTGCTCATGGGAATTTCACTGCCTTGCATAAAGGTCCAGTTCAGAACTAGAGAGAAGGAGAAAATTCAGAATGCAACAAAAGCCTCTTAGCAATACTTGGGGGGAGAGAAAAAGAGGGAAAATAAACAAAAACAGTACAGGGAATTAAAAACCTACTCATCATGAAGGCAAGAGGAGCTGAACTGTACAGACAGCTACATGTACAAGACTTCTGCAGGGAAGCCTTATATGGCATAGCTTCAAGGAAAATGGATGGATCTAGCCAGGGCACAGCAAAAGTCAAATCCAGGCTGACACAATCATATATTCAAAGCACACCACTGCTGATTAACACACCACCGTGTTAGTTGATCTACGTATTTGACACTATCTTAAATCAAAAATCTAGATTTTTGAAGGGGGTAAATAAACCCTCTTTACGTAAAAGGCAAGATCTTAAAAAATGAAATTCAGTTAAGCTCCCCTTAAACCCCTGATACTCGTCTCAAAATTTAAATGAGTTGCTGGACTGCTGCAGAATGCCTTTAGCTTCTTAAGCGTTCATACTTTTAAGCAAGGCCAAATAAATGCCAGCAATAACAACAACCAAACTTGAGCAAAAGCATGCACTGGAAGACACTTGTCCAGGAAATCGCAGAGGGCAAAATTTTAATTTGAGAACTGCATTGCGGTATTTGTTGGCAGGGCTATTGCTGCATTTCTTAGTGGCACTGGCCCCAGAAAATGATGTCAGAACCTGGAATTTAGGATTTTCATCGTCTGTAAAATCACAGGGTAAATACCTAACCTTCAGCAACCCAAAGTATTTTCAGCCCCATAAAGCATTCGTGAACTTCCAACCATTTAGAAGAACAGATCCCATATTTTGCCCTAGGGCATTATTCAACAGAAACGGGTCCACCTCATACACCAATGGACCTTACAGTTGGCTTGGTTAAACACCCACATGACGCTTTGCATTTAAAGGGATACCGCTGTATTTCCAAGAAAGTTTGTATACTTCTGAACACTTCCTAAACTTCCTATGCTATGTGAGATGAGCAGCAGTAAGATTCATAGGACCTGTCCCCATAATGTAAATATCAACACAACCTGAGTGATTTGGGGCAGGGACAGTCTTTTGTTAAAGGCCAACAGGTTTTTGTCTGCATATATGAAAAGCCTGGCATAACGGCATCCAAAAATATACCACAAAGAGAAAATCAGGGATGGGAGGTGGCATGGATTTCTCCTACTGATGTACCTGTAATGGTATCTGGTCCACAGATGTACCTGTGCATGACCTACTATAAACTGTATAACACTTTTCTTGTGTTCAACTGATTTTTTTTGTCCCCTCCCCCTTTTCAATCCCAATAGCTGACAAAGTCAACGATGACTTCTACACCAAACGCCGACATCTTGCAGAACTGGCTGCCAAGGGGAGCCTGCCACTCCACCCAGTGCGCCTAGATGAAGACAGAGCTTACACGATCGACAGTGGCCTAACCAAACAGAATGGGCAGAAATCCAAAATCACAAAGATCCACACACACCCATTAGGTTACAATTCCCACTACAAGACCTGGGATCCCAACGACCAGTCTCTTAGACGGCAAGCATACACAAACAAGGGGAAGCACGGTATGGCAGACCCAACGTTAAGTGACCCACTGACAACCCGGAGCCAGCATTATTTGGGCCCACAGCCATACTTCATAACTAACAGCAAGACAGAAGTAACTGTTTGAGTTTGTTTTCCTCTTTTTTTTTTTTTTTAATGAAATCCTTTAAAAACCACACACAAATACACACACAACACAAACACTCAACTGAAAGGCAAAAAATAAATTTAAAAATATTAAAAAAAAAAAAAAGGAAATGGAAGGAAGGAACTTCCACCTGGACACTCTTGGTATCCAGCCAACTGTAGGCAGAAGAGTGGGTTAATACCATTCAGCAATACACACTGAAGGTTGAATTATAAACTCCATTTGTATTTCACAATGGAACACAAACCCTTGTGACTAAATTTTTTTACTTGAAACTAAAATCCATGATGAGAAGTAGCACAATCTAGAGAAACTTTATGTCTGCTTAAACATTTACACTATGTTCCTGCCTTGAGACAGAGGAAGAAAGAGAGAACAATATCCTGTAATATATTATTTCAGAGAAGAATTTTGTATAAAACCTATTAAGAATCACTAGACCTGTGAAAAGCCAAGAGCAAGCATCTTGGTACAACCCCTAACATCTATTATTGTACTTTCACACCATCCTATAGAAAGCGCAAAAAATATATATACAATAAGGGACAAAGATTCTTTCACAAGGAATTTATGAAGACTGTTATGATTAAGAGCATACGGGACCTTTCTGGCTGGTAGAGAATTCTGCAGGATGATAACAAACAGCAGAAGATTTTCTTTCAGTTTACTTCATTTGATTTGAAATTTTTGGGAACCTCCAAAATAAGAAGAGACATATCATATGACACAGAAAGCTGCTGGGGGAATAAGGGCATCAGAATATTCCCTCTCAGTCCTCCTGTTTTCGGGCAGATGGTAACAATTCTCACTTTGCAGACTGTCAGGACTTTTTCTTCACCTAAATGTTTTGCCTATCTTCAACTGCTTCAGACTGAAATTAAGCGTGGGTGGTGCCTTTACTGTATACTATTGTTCAATGACAGTCTTGTTTCTCAAAGTGACCCCTCTGTTCCTTTAAGCTATTTCCTCATGTTTTGCTAAGGATGACAAGGGTTCTGCCCTGCTCAGCCTCCTCTGTTTGTCCCAAAGGGAAACTGGACTACATCTCCATGCAGTGGTTGCACAGTCAAGACTATTTAGTTAGCCCCTCCATTTTACCAATTTAAACTTTTTCCCTCTAGTCTCTCATTTTGTATTTGCTTTTAGCCATGGTAGTTCTTTGTAGTTCAACTAAATGTTATATGGTATATTGTCTCGTTTGGCTTTCTATAGTGGCATTCCCTCTTGGTGGACTATTTGGTGGAGGAGGCTAACGGACTAGCCTCAAACGTCAAAGAGATCTGGGTTTAAACTAAACAAACAATTGGACTCGTGGTCTTGACTGTGGTTTTGATGAGCAGGACGCCTTGTTCGGATGAGTAAAACCACTCTTGAGTTGGGCACTGGTAGTAGGCTCGCAGTCCTGGGCCTGTAAAGGCTTTGGCACATCCACACAGATAAACAGAGTTGGGATGGGATGGTGGTGCTGCAACAGCTTGATGGCAGGCAACACACTCAGTCTTTCACTTAAATTCCTGCCCTTCCCCCCAAACAAGTCATTTGGCTAAATCTTGACTAGCTATCTTACTACAGTTGCGTTCTCACCAGCTGTCAATTCTTCTGGAGATTAGTTTTGGAACAGTATGCAGGGAGGAGTGAGAACTGTTATGTTGTAAGAAGAATTGGAACTGGCATTTCTTACTGTACTCAACTGACTGGCAGTGGTTCTTCTTGGTCAAGGATGCAAGAGCTAAGAATTGGAAATGTGGTTAAATGGAGAGACCATTTTTTTAGCTATATCGAGATTGATTTGCATCCTGAGAGCACCGGCATCTCTCCATAAGCGTGCTGCTAAATTGTATGATCATATGTTTTAAGACTACCAGAAGTGGACAAAGCCCACGGGACAAATACTTTGCACACAACCCAGATTCTCCACTATCTTACTTTTATTCCTTTAATCTTTATTGCCTTCACAACTGGCTGACTTAATTTGACCCTTTATGGAATGTTGCTGTTAATCCATATGCTTTAGATACACATTACAGCTGCACTCTAATTCACACAGGTTTCGTGTAACTTGAGCATATTTTATGTGGAAATATTTTAGTAACTGTATGTTCTGTAAGTAAACCCGTGTTAATACTTGTTAACTACAGAGTTTATGATACCAATAATACTTCCTACAATAAAATGTTTGTTTGTTTTTTAAGAATGTTTATTTGTAAACATATGTATTCACTATATTAATATGAATTTCTTACCTGGCAATAAAATTGATTCTATGTGAATCCAACTTGCTAGCTCATTCCTAAACTTGTATCATTGGGCCAATTTTTGAGTATTAACTGAGCTTCTGGAGCCTCTCACTGCAGCCAGTGGGGTTCATCTCAGCACAAATGATGATTTGACTCTGCCATTGCTAGTCTTGTGAACAAGAGGTTCTTTGGAAAGCAGCTGCATGTTGTGTGTGTTAGATATGTGCGATGCCTGTCACATGCAATGTAACATAATACACACAAGGCATGCAAGCCTTGCAAAGCTCCATGTGCCCCGTAAGCCTCCAAGCACCACACACAGCTTGTGTCACTTGATCAGTTAATTACAGTTTTGAGGAAAGAAAAAAAGGCAAGCATGCACAGGGCCAGATCCTGGTCCTCATGAATGCATGGGAGTTTTGCGATAAGCTTCAGCCACATCCCAGGATTGGAAATACCCAGTAAGAACAGAGGAAACACTGGTGTATATCTCTTCAAAATTTGTTTATGTTCATTACAGAAAAACCCTTACATAACATCTGTGTACCAAGTCTGCTGGAGCAGAAAGTCTGTTACAGGCTTTTAGTACAGCTAATGGCTAGTAAACCTGACAATGAACAGAACCTCAGAAAAGGAGAGTGTTTGGGTAGCTTCTTCTCTTTGCTTTGCTGCAATGATATCGGATGAATTTCAGAAGAAGACACAAAGAATCAGGATACCTAGCTTCAGAATCAACTTAGTGCATGACTTGGTGCAAATTCTTTAGACAATTTATGATTCCTAGGAAGCCATGACACATTATCAGAGGGAAAACATCAATTCAGAAGTGGCTGGAGTTAGCCATTTTAAACAGTAGAAAAGTCTCATTTTCATTATGGGTGCCATGAAATAGTCCGTAAAAGCCCCACTTCTGGTTACAGGAGCATTTCCCTGCCTCAGGCACAACTACAGAAACAACCCCATTCTGCCACGGGGCTCAGGAGAGACACATGGAGTGCGTCCACAGCACCAGAAAAATTCTGGGCAGCCCTGCGACCCATAGGGAAGCCTGGGGAGCCCAGTGGAATACAAGCCTAACCTACGCTAGACACAACTTACTATTACAGCTCCATCAAAATCCCATCTAATTCACCTGTTGTTTCTATCAGCAAATTCCTGACTGGAATCACGGATGGCAAAAAGGACAACTGCTTCGCTAGCAGAAGTGCCTCTGCATAGGCTTTCGTTCTTAGAGATAGGTGAAAAAAAACTCTCCAAAAAAACCCCTGCATCTGATTTTGCATCTCTGCATGTTTTTTTCTCTTATGTGAGCCTGAACCTTTTGTCACCATGAGCAAGAACCGCACTGGGTTCCCATAAACATTTCTTCCATAAGGCTTTTTGATACTAACACAGATGCACTGCACTACAAACAAAAAAGTGTATTGCCAAGAAATGAAGATGTTCTATATACAGAGCTATGGAGTCTAAAAGTCTAAAGGTTATCTGTTTTAGACCCCTTCACCCCGGACACATCTGTTCTCATGACTAAATCTTTTGAGCATGATCCTCAGCTTACACAAACTGAAGACACGGTGACTTATATAACAGAGGATCAGGTCTCATGACATTCCACACTACCTACAAAGTGTCTCCAGGACTCAGACTTTAGATTTTAATAGATCTGGGAAAAGATTCATGCTTTGCTCTGTTCTTATAGAATGGTTATTGAATTTTGGGTACTAAATAAATAACCCTAGTCCACAAATCCCTTTTGCACACAATCCTGCGCAGTTTATTTAATCCTGGTCTCTATACTTGAATACATGAAGGACTTCCAGTGACAAATATAGTCTTTACTGTAATTATATCATCTTTCTACTTGGCATGGATAATTTTATTTTGCTAAAACCAGTTATGACAGGAAGCATTATTGCATTAGATTATATCACCTCATATATCACCCAGTGCTGACAATGTGAAAATAGGATGAGTATCTCACATTACTAAAAAGTGAGCATTGTTATTTTTATGAATGGGAARGTCAAATTATTGTGTCTATTGATTATATATGACTTCAGATAACTTTTGTAATTTATTTCAGCATTAATATAATACATATATAGTAGTACAGATGCCATGCTAGCTTGGGTATGAAAGCTGTTTTTATCCAAAAAGGACTGAATGAAAGTCCTGTTCATTTCAAGTTATACAGCAACTTGCTCTATATTTTGTTTCTAAAATACCATTACATGGTCAGTAAGAAATAGCTTCCAGGATACATTAAAATCCCAATTAAAAAAAAAAGAAATTGGAAAAACCTATATTAGTTCAATAACAAAGTCCTAAAAGAGTAAAATTATTATTAATACTGTTGGCTGTATTAAATATCAGGAACTACTCAGAAAATTCCCGGTAACTAATCCTCTAGAAATGAGACTGGTTTGGGAGAACAAAATGTGAGGTTTTCTAATTGTAGATAAAATTATCGATTTACCAGTAGTTTGGCAGAAGATGTAGCATATAATGGCATTATTCCAAAAGTCACCTGGAGTCATGACACCATCCAGGTTTACAAGATGTGCATTACATTTACATTACATTCCTATCAGGTTCTGACCACTCTGTCCAGCTGCTGCCCACCTGAAGAGGACAGATGTACAAGATGATCCTTCATGCCATATTCTGCAGTTCCCACTAGGTTGCCCATAGAAGAGTGCAGAAGTCTAACCTGACAGTCTAACCTGACAGCTTAGGATTCAAACTCAAGCTTATCTCTAATGTTTGCCCAAGACATGAGCAGTGTTTTCTCAACAACAGGCTTAATGTCAAGGGGGTATGTTAGAAGAGATGAAGAAAGAGACTGTGCAATGTGAATTTGTCATTGGCAGCTTGGGTTATTACTCACAGAGCGCACCTCTTGTAGCAGTCGTGCTTTGCTCTAGCAAACTGCACAATCAGCCCAGCTGGCTCTCCTGATATACATTGTGTAGGACCATGTTTAGGAGGGCAATTGCAGATGAGTGTGACAAATGAGGGAAGATAAACTTCAATGTTTTATGCTAAAGTACTAAATCAATTCATATGAAAAATGTGACATAATAGCACATTAATCTCACCCTACAGATGGGAAAAAAAGAGCCAGCAAATGCTATTACAGCTAAAACCCCAGGGGAAAACTTTCAATGTAAACACCAACATACAGCTCTAATTTGAAAAGTGGCTGTAAAAAACAATTCTTGGAATTCAYGCGTCATGCTTTAGAGATTTCAGACTCAAATCTGCTCAGCCTGCAAGTAAGATGTGTCCTCATACCTGCCAACTCAATCTGGAACATAAGCATTAAACCAGGCCTTTCCTCCCCATCCAGCTGCATTAATGAGTCAGGACCAAATTAGGATACTGGTTGTATCCTGTATCTGCACAAAAGCTGCTGTCAGACAAATGCAGCTGATTGGACCTAGTAAACACTTCTGCAGAAGATGCACCAGGAAGAATTTGACACACCTCATTCAGCTGTGCTGGCCGTACCAGGTTAGCAAAACGTAAGACAGACATATTTGTCACCAGTGACAACAAATTACACTTTTTGACATTGGAAGAAAATCAATCCTGACCCTAGTTCTGGGGATTCTTCCTATGTCAGAATCTGCCAAATAAACAATGCCTGAACAGGCCAGGGCTCCCTGGATAGGCCCTCCTCATCCCAGGACTGCTTTTCTGGCAAGATAATGGTGTTGCTTCAAGAGCAAGATGTTCTTCTTCAGTTTCATTTCATTTTTCACCTTCAGAGCTTAGGGTCCCTTTCTAGGAAGCAGAAGCTATGGATTCAAGCTTACCTGAGGCTGAGATAGGTCTAGAACCCCAATCTATCACTGCTGCTCTGGTTTCACATAAGAGAAAAGAATGAGATGCTACTTGTACCTAAGTGCATGAAGCAATGTTATAGTAAGTTTGGTCCTTCATGGATGCATGAAGAGGCTCTTTGTACCTATCTTTCTCTGCAGGTAACCTGAAGGCAATTTTGCATCCCAAAACAAAATCACTTTGCAAAATGCCTTTTTTTTTTTAGTAAAGGTAGAATTCATTTTTTTGTCTATCCAGGGCTTTAACAATACACTCACAGTTACACACACAGTTGCACCTTGTCTGTTTAAGTCAACACTAGCTTCCTTGGCTTAGCAAGTTCGCCTGTGTTTAAATTGTAAGAGGCACCTCTGCTTGTTAATWGGGGTTGATGTTGCACTGGCAGAGTTCATCTTCTGAACCTGCACACCAAGCATTGCGTGTATCCCTCACAATAAATAAGGCTGGGAGTACAATAGGCTATCAACAGTGATCATTTCAAATCAAGAGAGAATGTCAGGCAGTGCTGCTGCTCAATCTGAGGTTCAGCTACAAACTAGAACTGAAAAATGGAAATAATCACAAGCTTTTCCAGTGGTCATTGGCAGGGTTATTTGTCAAGGAAACAAGTCCTACCAAGCAGCAGGTGTGTCAGTGGAGCCACTAATACTCCCTGAGCAGAAGCACGTTCTTTATTTTACTGCATGCAGCTGTTGGCCTCATTTTCACTCTCTGGTATTTGGGCTTACACTAACATTTTGACTACAGTAGTTATTATTTGAGAGACTTTTGCCAATGTTAGTGCATATAATTCCCCAAAGTAATTGGTCCCCAAAGGAAAGAGCACTTTACCGGCTACTTACTATTTCTTTAAGCAATACAAACACTGCAAAAATATCATAATTGTGCTCTTTTTCCCTGCCACAGGTGAAGAGAAACTAGGTTTTGCTTTGTCCTTACAGGGGTAAGGAGAGAGCTCGAGGATGACTGCTTTTCTGTCTCTTTTCAAGGCAGTGTTATACTTCAGTAGGGATTTTTCATACACACACTGCAGGAGACAGCACTGACTACTAAGCACAGAGACATCCTGTTGACTCCCTCATATACTAGGAATGAAAAAAATCATGCAATTGAAAGACATAAAGATAGACTGGACTACCGTGGCATTAGTACTGGCTTTGCCATATGCCATGCTTCAGTGGCTACTTTCCACCACCCATTTGAAGAAGTCAGAACTGTGTGGTATTTTCAAAACTGATGTTCTCCAGTGAACTCCTGCAGTCTTCCTGAGCATCCCCTCACACCCAGCACCTCACCTGGGCTCTCAGCTTCCATACTGATGTAGTAGTCTCAGAAAAAAACCTTCTCTCTCTGTGTACACATGTGTATGCACACACACATTTTACAAGATTTTCCACATCAGTCGCTTGACCTTTGGAGCCTGACTCCATAAAACATTTGTGTTTGCAACACCATCAAAGGGTAACACTGATTTGGAAAATCCACCTAACTGCCTCGCTACATTTTAGGGGCCTTATATCACTTTTGAAGATGGGATCTATATCCCTAATTTACTTTAGTGCTTTTGAAAATGGAATACTAAAGAATGTGACATTCTAAAGAAGAGAAAGTCTAAACTTTAAGGATGAAAAGTGTCCTTTAAGGCTATAATGTATTTTACCATTACTGCTTGTGGAATGGTAATACTAAGAATGATAGAGAGCAACTTGACAGGATCCATTAAGGCAGAGACAGCTTGTGTATGCTATTATGTGCAAGACTCTGCACAAGTCTGCCTATGCAGAGCAAACTGTTCTGTTTTTTACTAACAGTGATTTATGAGTTTGGTTTTTTTTCAGTTCTGAGAAATGCATCTAAAAAGCACAAGGCTAAGAGTGCTCATAACAAAGATGCCCTGTTGAACACAGCAAGAGACACAACATTGTACAGCATGACTCTAATAGCAAAGGCCCTGATCCCATACTGCTGAGTTAGTGGCAGGCTTGTCAGTGTGCGGAAGACAAAAACCCACAGAAAACACACATTCACTTTTTGATATGCAAAATTTTTTAGGCTCCACTACAAGTGATTTTTTTCAATCTGACACCAACTAAATGGTATGGGAAAGGAAATGCAGCAGATACATGGCAGGATTGCACAGATCTCCTGGACTCAGTCACCGCTGAGACTGCAGTTCAACAAAATAATGGCTGCAACATTGCCTTGTAGCAAAATGCAATTATCCTGCCAGGACCTCATCTACCTGGTTGTCTTGTAACTTTGACACAGCTCATAATGAGTAGGGAAGACTCCACTCTCAGGCTGTGGCTTGGCGTCAATGTGCACGTTCAAAGTCCTTGTGAAAGATAGCTACTACAGCCATTAGGATACTGAAGTCTGCATGAAGTCAAAGTGCAGGTATAAAACTTATCACTTTCTACAAACAGCATCAAAACATATTGAATTTTGAGGCCCAGTTCCGATTCCCTTGTGATTTGCTGCCTAGCTTCTTAGAAACTCCTGCCTTAGACACTCTTTAGCTTCTTTGACTTTTAGTTAATATTTGGCTGCTTACCTATTAAGATAATTTTCATGTTTCTACATAAAACGAGTGCCACACTAAATACTGGTATTCCTCATACTGTTACTTTACTGTGTACAATTTATTGATTATTAATTGATGATTTTATTAGGTGAGATATCATTCTCCAAAGACAACAGTATTAAATGAGTATTCAGCAGGAAATGCCTCTTTTATCATCCCCAAATTTACTGATAATCACAGTTCAGTTATCTTTGGGGTTGCACTTCCTTGACAGGTTAGTAATAGAAAAATTCACTTTTTTAAAAGCTCCTATATACACTGCAAAAGCTATTCTGCCATTTTAAACACGTTTCTTTTCATAATAGGAAGAGAATACACATACATTTGCAAAAAGATTGTGTTTGTGTGGAGTGTGAGTAAACAGGTGGAAGAGAGGGGACGCTACACTTAAGTAAAGAGGTAATATTGAGTCTTTTACCAGCTCGAATCCCATTCCCCATATCTATAATATTACAGCCACAACCACTGTATAATAATACTTTCTCATACAAAAGTACTGCAGAGGTTGAAGTGTAGCCAATGCATTTAATCAACTTCAGGGAAAGATGAAGTTGACTTTCCAATAATGACTTTCCAGTACGTTCTATTATATTTGTTCACTCTTCAACAGTGACCTTTTAGGATGGGTCACAGTTTCAGAAAAAGATGAGATACAAAACTGCATAGCTATTCTTTGTGAAATATTACTGTAATCAGTAGCCTTGAAAACTCTTTTCTATTGTCTTATCTGAAAATGGGAAGAACATGTATTGCACCTCATATATATATAAGAAAAGAAGAAGCAAAAAAAGAGACAAACACAGGCAAGACAGCACGGTGTGCAACACCTCCCATTAATGCTGTCAGCATTACAGAACGCTAGCCAAAGAGCATATTACTGACATGAACAGAAGCAAGCTTGTATTAGTATGTTTAAGCAGACAGAGGGCATTACTTTACAAAGACATAATGTTATTTTTTCCTCTCTCCTCTGCATTGGCTTTGGGGGTTGGTTGGTTGGTTCTAGTTTGGCTGGTAGATTTTGGGTTTGTTAATATCAGAATGGCCATATTCCCGTCAACAAACAGAAAACGGAGGAAAAGACAGATTATCAAATATGTCCACTAGATCAAGAGAAAGGTTACAAAACTTAAGAGGTGACTAAGGCTGCAGTAAGAAAAAACGTATAGAATTGATAGTGCTGCCTGTTAATAACTACAGAAGTTTTACACCATCTGCTAATTTCCCCTTTGTCAGCTGCACAAGGGAACCACATGAGAGACACCATAATAAACAGAGGTATTTTTTCCCTCTTGGAGATCATAAGTCTCCAGAACCTGTGGCATATATGTTCACTTACACTCAAGCTGTTAATATATAAAAGTGAGAAGAGAACCAGTATTTTTATCAATGTGGAATAGCAGCTGAGACAGACAACACAACCTCCGCAGAGGGACATATCCATATGTTACACAATAACGAATGCCAGAAAAATAATACAGTGTTGGGGCTTCTCTTGGAGAATTCTATTCAAAGGCATTTTAACTAGAGGTCAAAAAACCATTGTCCATAAAGACTCTGCAAAAACTGACATAGCATGAGATCTTAGAAAAAAACTTTTGGAAAGTACATGCTCTACATTAATCCCCAGACCTGCTTCTATTATCCAGTTAGGACATACACTACCCTCTGTGAAAGCCCTGCTATGCATATACTATATTTCTTGATCCTTTCTGTTGCCTAGTTAAGGTTTTTGAATTTGCTGCCAATTCAACCCCTGAAGCACAGATGGGAATAAAAAGCATCTTATCTCCTAGCATACTATTCCATATCATGTTTTCTACTGTTTTCAAGCTGTATAGTCTCTCAAGCTGTATGACATGCCTGTTTCCCTTGGGAGAGTATTTCACATACACACAGAATCCTAATACCCCTTGTGCATATTCCTGTATGCAGGGCTTGAAGCTGTGATAGAGAAAGGAGCCCTCTGCTCTCATCTGTTTTCATCTCATTCTTTCAGCAACAGGAGGAAGAATTGCCAGAAAGCTGTTTTACAGGTTTCTCATCCAAAGCTTCAGACTGACTGAGGTGCTAGCAGGGAAGGCACTTTTGGCACTCTGTTGGTGAGCACAGAAAGTATCTCCTGGAGCATCCTGATCAGAGTTGCAGATTTCTGTCCTGAATTCACCCAGTGACATCTTAAAAGTCAGCTGCTCATTTCTAATGGTAAGGTCTCCAATCAAAAAGACGGCAAGTAGCAGTAGATATCATACACTTTATCATAAAGACTTCTGATTCTGGCTTGTTTTCATAAGAAATTTGGGAAATGTGGGTTAAATTAACCTACTGTAAAGTATGACCATAAAGGAACAACATAGTTATCAGTAAGCCTCTAATAAACCACAAAGAGGAATCAAGCAACATTCTTCAAAAGTTTACTTTAAAATATCAAAATATATTTGTATTTCATTGTCTAAGTCAGTAAGGAAAAGTATTACATTTACAGGTAACTCCTGTCAGCTTAAAAAAGGAAAGCAAAATAAGAATCAAAAAGTGTTCACCATATAGCATGGTGGTATGAAATAAACAGGATGAAGCACTGAGGACTAATGCACAGTATCATATACATACAGTTATTATATATTATAGGTAGGAATAATAGCATAGACATACAAGTTTTGGAATAACAGCTCAGGCAGCAGATCTGCAAAACACAGGGCTGGGAATTATAACACTATACAAACTGACTATAAGTCAAGAAAATCAGACAGGCCAAATAGGAAAATCACAGAAAGTAATCTTCCCACTCTGCTCAGATGTAATAAAGCCTCAGCTAGAATACTGTGCCAAGCCTTGGCCATCAAGCTTCCAGAGATATAAGGGTCAGCTGGAGAGTACCAGGGAAGAGAAAAATCAGTAAAGTTATTGTAATCAGTTATTACATAAACAATCAGTATAAATAAGCAGAGGTGTAGAGAAAAGAAACTGAGGAAAACAATGAAAAAAATACAGTTGTTTATGCTACAGTACAGACAACTAAAGAGAGATATTATGTACAGATTATATAATTTGTAACAAAGAGTCACTGAAAAGAGGATAAAACAGTTCACATCCAGTGGAGACAGAATACTGAAAGAGTTAGGTCTCTTCTCCCTGGAAAAGGGAAGGCTTATGGGGGACCTCATCATAGTATTCTAGTACTTAAAGGGTGGCTACAAAGAGGATGGAGGCTCTCTCTTCACAAGGAACCACATGGAGAAGACAAGGGGCAGCGGGGTTCAAGTTGCACTGGGAAAGGTAGTGTTTTCCTCAATCCCTTCAGTGGCAGGGAAGAATACTGACAGGGACAGGAAAACACGCCTGATCAACACGTGGCTCAGGGGCTGGTGCCACTGGCAGAATTTTGGCTTTTTTGACCACGGGGAGGTTTACACGGCACCAGGCCTGCTGGCAACAGATGGAGGTCAGCTGTCTCACAGGGGGAAAAGGATTCTTGCTCGTGAGTTGGCAGGGCTCATCGAGAGGGCTTTAAACTAGGTTTGCAGAGGGAAGGGGATAAAACCAGGCTCACTAGAGATGAGTCTAGGGGTGGCATGCCAATGTTGGGGGTGAAATCGATAGCCCAGCTCAAGTGCATCTACAC
>JAYKAV010001111.1:924256-967780 GCA_035582835.1 Phoebastria nigripes | reverse complement strand
TTAAAAGACGTGTAGATGAGGCGCTTAGGGACATGGTTTAGTGGGCATGGTGGTGTTGGGTTGACGGTTGGACTCGATGATCTTAGAGGTCCTTCCCAACCTTAATGATTCTATGAYTGTATGATCTCGATATAAGAAACAATTTTTTTTACAGTGAGAACAATCAGTTACTGGAACAACCTTCCCAGGGATGTGGTAGAATCCCCATCACTGGATTTTTCAAGACGCGAATGGACAGGGTGCTAGATAATTTCATCCATGCTCCCTTTCCCATGAAAGGTTGGACCAGATGGCCTTTCAAGGTCCCTTCCAACCTGGGCTATTCTCTGAGTCTTCAGCTTCTCTACTTATACCACTGGCAATGCAGGTAAGGAATGACATATATAAACATTGGTGTTGACACCGGTCCATTGATATTTAACAAACAAAAATGATTTTTTTTTTTTTTAAGACGACGCGATATAGTCAGTAACTGACAATAAATCATGTTTTAGGTGGCAGTATGAAGCTGCTTGCACTATGTATACTTTAGAAATACAGTCCCTTCTCCAAAGATCTTATATTTGAAGTAGAATTACCTAGCAGACAGAAACTAACACTGAATGAGTTTCAAGGATTTGCTCAATTTACACTACAGCAAAGTCAGTAATTGCACCCAGGATTCTAATTATACTCAGCCAGGCCTCTCCTCCCCAGGACATCACTGTGCTCTAAAAGGTTGACGTCCTTCTGCCACTCCTTAGAGAATCTGGTTTTGATCATTTATCTCAATAGACTTTAGCATTATCCTAATAGAAGGCACCAGAGACTCCAACAGCAATTTTAGAGTTCTGCTATTTGGATCACAGCATTTGTGAGAATAGTGCAAATGTGAAGCCAAGGGGGATCAAAACATTGGTGAGGAAAGGGGCCTCAGACGTAAAGAGAGGGATCTAATTTTCATATTGTCTTTAGCTCATTTCGCAGGGTAAATAAGTGATGCCAGGAAAGAAAAAAAATCACAAACTCACTTCAGAAGTATGAGGGGAAAAGAGAAGGAAAGACTCTGAGTGGGAACAGAAGGGGACTTAATCGCATAACAGAGGAAGATTCTGCACGTAACTCTCCAGCATCTCTATAGCCCTCCCCAAACTACTTTTTCCCTCACAACTTTTCTAGATGGAACTACTGTAAAATGGGTGCCAACTCCGATATTCAAATAATAGCAACCAGGGAAACGCAAATGTTGCACTGAGTAAGATTTTGCAGGGCTTCAGTACCAATGAGTATTTTCAGTCATGACTTAGAGGACCAACTACAGAGTACACTTGCAGAAAGGAACAATTTTGGACTGCAAGTGCTCGTAAAACGTGACTGGAATTCAAATGATCTTGATGATCCAAGCTATTTCAGACCACTGCAGATCAGCAACAGCATTTGCAAAGTTCTACTAACATGAGGACATGAAAACCAGACAAGGTAGGAAACGATGGAATAGGAAACTTTTCTGCAAAAAATATTTTTGAGTTCTAATGTCATATAATAATCCTTCTACTCATATGAGTAAGGCTTTAACTGAAATAGCATCCAGAAATTTATAAATGAACTCCAGAAATGAGAAACAGAAATGGTCAGATGATTAGAAATTACAAAGATAGAGAAGAGAGCAAAAGCCAAGATAAAATAAAACTTTGTTATTTTAGAGAGTATTTCTTCCTTTTATTCTAGAGAAAAGACAGCTATTGAGAGACATGATTACATCTATGTAAAGAGTTGCTGAAAAGAGGAAAATAATATACCCCACTGGAGACAGGAAAAAAATCTAGTTGGTGTAAGGACGATTTAGTCAAGTATTAGAAGAAAAACCTTTTGAACGGTGTGGAATGACAAGCAATGAAATGGATTATATACAGAGGCTTTGGAGTTTCCATTGCTAAATGATTTTAAAGAAACATTGAACTGATTCTGTCAAGAATGATTTAGATACTGTTGAACCCTTCTTGAAGAAGAAAGACGGACTAGATGATCTTTGAAAGCCCATTGCAACTCTTCTATTATTTTTTCTTCAAGGCCCACAGCAAAGATGGGACAGAAAGTCTATTCCCCTACGAATGAGTTTTTTCCCACATTTCTTTTATCAGTTAGCAGCTGATGAAAGCTGTAATTAGTAGCATAAAGGTATCTGAGGTTTCCCCAAAATTCAGTGTTGTTACACTGCAATTGCAAATCAGTGCATAATGTTCCCTAGACAGACTTATACAGTAGCTAAAAGCGCATATATTCGGACACACTACAGACTGTTTGGAAACAAAGAATCCTGAAGCACAAACTATTTTAACTGTGTTATTATGTATTACCAATATCAATTTCATTCATACATTTGACAGTAGCTCTTTCATTCCATGTCCTTACCTGGCAGTCAGCCACAGTCTTTAAAAGGCCAAAATCCTGATCTCCAATATAACATCCCACACAGATGATGTGATCTCAGAGGTAAGGAAAGAACCTGCCTCTACAAGTCAGCTTACAGCTACAATCTGAATAAATCATGCCTCTGAATTCCAAGAAAGCATTTGAAAGGGTAGAATAGTACAGAAGGGAAGTAGAAAGGTTTTGAACCAAGAAATAAGATTGGGCTTCCAAAAAACATAGGTTTCATTTCCTAGTCTGAAATGGACTTCCTACGTCATTTAGGATTAATCAGTTCCTTTTTTGTGGTATTAGTTCATTTAAAAAGTGGGGATAAAAATAATCTATCTGTAATTTGACTGTCAGTTACCTGGGACAAACAGTCTAGCCCATATTATTTAAGAGAGAAAGGAAAGGAATATATTCCCAATTGCTCCCAGTAGAGTTCGTATACAAACTCTAGTCAGTCCTGGGAAGCATGCATAGGGTTAAAGTGCCAAACAGATAAATTCACTGAGAATTTAGGCAATGATGTCACTGTGACCAAAAGTTGGCCTTAAGATAAATAAATGGGCTTTCAGTATTCCCTGCAGTCACTTGCTGTCCCTTGGCACCAAGATGAAATAATAATGCTTTGCAATTACAGATAAAAGGGATTTGACATGAGAGCTCTCCAAACAAGCCAAACATCCTGGAAAGTAAAAAAAATACCCAATAACTTGCTTGCATGCTCATTCTCCAGACTCGAGAATAACCATCAAGACAATTTTCTTATTATTAGCAGCTGTTCAGAAATCAGTACTAGATTCATTAGTTAAATCAGTGGGCTTTCCCAGACAAAAAGAAAATTATGGAAAGAGGAGGATTTGAGAATAAATTAGCTAGACTGTAACAATGTCACAAACACAAAACCCTACAGCTCTGGCATATAGAAATTACACAAAAACAAATCCCACAAACAAAAGATACATTCCAAGCATAACTGAATAACTTAAAGTGTAACCTCCCATTCTTTTGACAGCACAGAGGATGGACTCATCTACTCAAAGACTCCTCTGAGAAAGATAACAGGGATGCAACAGAAAAAAATAAGGAAACCTTATGCACTGCTACGTCTGTAATTTAAAAACAGCTCTAAATTATATTTGAGGAAATGTTGCCATCACCCTACAAAGGACAGGATGAAAAAAGGTAGCCTAGAATCTTTCTCTTCCTATTTTTCTAAGCCAAGATCACAATACATATGTGAAAATTCTTAATAATTACCACTGTAACCACTGTTACAACAGTACGTGTCAGTAACATGTTTAAAACAACTAGTTTGGGGTTTGTTAGTTGTCCACATGTGCTCTGCCCTCTGAGGGTAACCCTCTGAGGGTTAATTCTGCAAATATTTACTTGTTTGGGCTGGTTTTGAGTTATGGGCTGCTGCCTACATCAGACCCTTGGCTGCAGCAGAGGCATTTGTGAAAACTAGTGAGACTGACAGAAGAGACTTCTTTCCTCTTTCGGGAAACTCCAGCGATCCAGGCTACTGCTATCAACCCACTACAGGGAAGAGCACTATAAAATAAATGTAAGTTGAATTTATATCAACAGTACAGATGTGCATGTAAAAAGCATAGCCCAAAGTCATACTTATAAAGCATGCCTGTATACATTTTTATTGATGAAGTAGAAAAACTGTTTAAAAATCTAATTGCAAGTATCTCACATTTGCAACAGAAAAAACCCAAGCATGTTAATTCTTTTCACAGCAAGTTCACCATTAGGAAATGAGGACTGCATTAGGAAACTCAAATTAGCAGTAGCTGTGATTATTTTAATTTTATCCCTTAAAGCCTTTTCTAAAAAATTAAAACAAAAAATACTGACTGTTTTCTAGGATGAACAGTTTCCTTCCAGGTACTTTATCTTTTAAGTGTGAAATACTTTGGCTTAAATAATACAAACTACAGATGTGACTACAAACATGCATCTGAAAAAAAGTAATCATTACCTAGTCTAGAACTTCACATAAGTTTTGGCCACTAATTTTCTATCTGCTGTCAATGCTTTCTTTGATGTTGTTTTGCCTTCCTGTGGCTATTTGTATGAGAATCATTGTCTTCAGTTTTGTAAACCAATGTCATGGTCACTACCAGTAGAGTGTTGTGAGGTGTGTTGAAAGAGGATCATTAAACAGGACTTTTATTCTCATTTGTACTGGTGAGAATCCATCTCCCTTGACAGACTGTGGGAGAAACTCCTATATATGCCAAAGAAATGCCATATTTCTTTATATTTTGTATTATTATTACCATCCATAGACAACCATACTCTATAAACACTCTAGACCTGGTTGAATACAATATATATAAAATATAAAAAGCACCCCTACAAGTCACTCTGCAACTTAGAGACAGGTTGTTGATCTCATTACACTACAGAATTGGTTACTTAATATTTATAAATGTAAATGTAAAACAATTATTCAGCTATTTCACAGGGAAAGTGGTGATATTTGCTGAATAATGCTGGCAATCATAGTTTAAAGAATTTATATGCATGAGCTTGACTCTTGAAGAGAAACAGAGATTGCTAAAAGAAGTATAAATTGGATTAATATTTTAAAAATCACTGTAAATTCTAGACAAAACCAGTAAAATGCTTCACCGCTGATACCAGCAGGATCACTTCAGAGGTATTTATTTTAAGCAGGAAGAGGCAGCATCATGCCCAAATGTAATCCTTATAGGTACTTTCCTACTGACCTCCATAAGGATTAGCTCACACCTGACTCTTACTCAGCAAGGTATTTAAGCACAGGCCTGATATCTGACAGTTATCTGATAGTTAAGGGCAGAGGCACTGGACTTAAAGCTAAACATGTTCTTAAGCATCTTATGGCACGGGGCTCTAGCTGAGAAAATACCTTTTTGAAACATGCGGAGTTATTTAAATCAAAAGGATAGCATCTGAATTTGCTGGATTACTTAACCCAATACAACAAACTGCAGCCTGCCTGCTGAGCTTAGTTTCTGGTAGAGTTGTTTTGCCCAATATTGACTTCTGTAGTAAGTTGCTTGTGTTGCAATAACTTTTCTAATCTCAACAAAAAGAAGAATTACCTAAAATCTTTTATTCTGTGGTCTACCATACTATCTGATGTTGCATTAATTTTATTCATTATTTACATAAAGTGTTAAAGTAATATATAGTAGGAAATCCTAGCTTGCATATTAAGTTATTTCCATTTCTACATGTATCATTCCCCTTTTCCAATGGGCACTATCTTCTAAGCAAATGAAACTACAAAGTTGTAAGACAATTGCAGACTTATGAACATTACTAAATATTCTTTTTCTCTCTCTTTTTTTTTTTTTYTTTTTTAATAAAATGCCATTTGTCCTGGTTTCGGCTGGGACAGAGTTAATTTTCTTCCTAGTAGCTGGTATAGTGTTGTGTTTTGGATTTAGTATGAGAATAATGTTGATAACACACTGATGTTTTAGTTGTTGCTAAGTAGTGCTTACACTAGTCAAGGACTTTTCAGCTTCCCATACTCTGCCAGGTGCACAAGAAGCTGGGAGGGAGCATAGGCAGGACAGCTGACCCAAACTGGCCAACGGGGTATTCCATACCACATGACATCATGTTCAGTATATAAACTGGGGGTTGGTGGGGGAGGTGATCGCTGCTTGGGTACGGGCTGGGCATCGGTCAGCAGGTGGTGAGCAATTGCATTGTGCATCACTCATTTTGTATATTCTACCATCATCATYATTATTATTATTATTATTATTATTATTTTCCCTGCCTTTTCTGTTCTATTAAACTGTCTTTATCTCAACCCACGAATTTTACTTTTTTTTCCAATTCTCTCCCCCATCCCACTGTGGGGGGGAGAGTGTGCGAGCAGCTGTGTGGTGTTTGGCTGCCTGCCGGGTTAAGCCACAACACCATTCAATAAAAACTCTGAAAAGGAAAAAAGTAAGGAAAAGGGAAAGCAAGCATCTGACTGCAAAAAGGGAGAGTAAAGTGAAGAGCCTTTTTTCAAGCTATATCAATAGCTAATCCTAGTTTTCTGAACAAAAGTRGTCACTGGTAACAAGTGGTGGGTTCTGAAAGGCCTGAGCAACTTCAGGTGATCTGGGATCACTTAGTACATCTTCATAAATTTTCATAATTTGTTGACATATTGTTCCTGTTTCTGTATAATTTTCAATTTGTATGAATTTTTCTTTTCGGTGGTAGCCCCTTAATCTAAATAAACCTATTTTCAGATTGGAAGCACACACCTTTACTTCTTTACCGGGGAAAATTATTACTATAGCATTAATCAGAAGGAGGAACTGCACCATACATAAATACATTCAAAATGATCAGTCTCTTCATTCTCTGTAAAACTGATGCATCATAAGGGGTATATTGCTAAAAAAAAGTGTAAGGAAGAGAATTTCATCTTAGCATGAGATTTCTCTTAAACTTTTTTTATGGCTACCAAACTGAAAGCTGCATTCTAATCCTGGAGGGAGCTTCCTCAACTGAAATTCATGAAATCATGTTCACTCAGGTCATAAAAGATAATTTTTTTTTTTTCTTTTTGTTTGTCCTCTGTAACTAATAATAAAGGTAAGCAGCCTGTCCTAACAGTCCCCTAAGAATGACTTACAGCCATCTAACTAGCCTGTGAGCTTTTATATGTGAGATTCCTCTTGATTTCAGTATTATTTCTGTGTTTTTAAAGGATGAAATGTTGCCTTTAATAAAATGTTTTCACTTGCATACATTATCCATAGATGAGCTCTTCATGATTTTCTCTCACCATACTTTACCTTTCCGAAAATGACTTTATGCAGCTTGCATGCACTCTCCAGCTTTGTGAGCGCTAGCAGAATATACATCATTGGATAAAACATCATCTCCAGTTTTAATGGAAGGTTGCAGTGAAGACAGATATTTCATAAATGTCTAGAAAGATGGATAGCAAGTCAGACAGAATTAAAAAAAAATAGACAGTATCAATCTACATAATATCATTCCCTGTCAAGAAATGGGCTATCTTAAGTGTGTGTAAACAGCAATATTATTCATGGTTACACCACAGTGTAATTGCTTGCTGGATTTGAATGAGGTTCCCCGAATATGGATGAAGAGACAAAGTGAAGATAAAAGAAGCAGCTGAAGCTACAAACCAGAAAACTTAAAACGAAAACGATCAAGTCAGATACACCTCCTTTTATTGTGTGTGTGAATAGGAATGATTATTAAACCAATAGATTTATAACACTAGCCAGAGTGAAGTACAATGCAGAAAGAAAACTGTTTCCCAACTACATTCTGCCAATGTGCCTCAGCCTTGACACCCAGCATGATTGCCAGTGGAACCCTAAGCCTCTTTTAAATACAGTCTTGAAATTGCTTCAAACTGTATCAGAAGAGCTGGTGATTTTTAGGAACATAGACAATTGCAGAACCCTCACAAATCCGTATCCCTTTGTGCCAAGGGAAATCTAATACCTAGGTCACTCGTGCTAAAAGGCATCAACCAGGCCTGTCACATCTTCAGCATGTTGATTATTAACTGAAAATTGTAACAAGGAACAGAAGGGAATTTAATCTGCCATCGTCAGTGTGTTGCCATGATTTGGAGCAAACCCAAGTGAGTAGCAATGTTCAATGTGTAATTCCCTGGTTCTGAAACTAGAGCAATAGGATTATGCCGAAACCTTTTCAAAAATCAGCAGCTGAAAATGCAAAAAGACCAATACCTGAGGTGATCCACCTGAACTGCATTCCCATATCATACGGGGACCTGATCCACTACACTCTCAAGACAGGCAGAAACCAGCACAGAAACTGTAATGAAACCCTGACAATAGAAAATCTGGCCTGAGGCAGCTTGAAATGAGAAGGCAACCTCCTCTCTGGTAGCCAGTACAGACATGATGGGAGACTCGACATGGCAAAAACAAAGGAGCAGCCCAGAATAGATGTAGCAAACTACTATCAATGAAAACAAAAGGAAAAAGATACTGTTTGTCTTCTGCCAAAATGAGCATCTCTGTATGGAGCAGACAGTTGGAGTTTGGATTCCTCTAGACAAATCAAGGCTGTCTTCCTCCAATATGGACATTAGGACAACGTTAATAACAAAAGACAGCAGCAAAGACAAAGCTGAAGGAGCAAGAAAAATTTTACTCCATCCCAAGAAAACCATATCGGAGATTGCAGTGACAGACACAGAACAGTGGATATATTGGCTATCTTGTCAGTCCACACCACAGCTAAATTTCTACAGAGACTAGCTGAGCTGGACACAGGTTTCCCACTACTCTCCCACCTCCTCCAGCAGAGAAAGAGCTGAATTCAGATTAAAAAAAGGCAGACTTGTACATTTGCTTTATGAGATGTGATTAGTTTTGATTCATATGTTAGAAAACTTATTTAATAATTTTGAAATATTTCTGCTGCAGGCATTTAAACTTTTAAAAGTGTTTTTATTTTAATATTCTAAATTTAAAAATGAAAAGTTATTATAGGGAAAATTTGGATGTTCATTTCTCTGTTTAATCAAGACTGATAAATCTGAAATTTTCTAAAAACCTGAGTTGAAAAATGATTCTTAAATGGCATTTCCCCATGAATGTTTTGTTTTGACATCTAGGCAACATTTGGCTATAGCTTTTTTTTTCCTTGATAAATGTATAATTGACTCCAGGTCCTGACATAACAGTACTAATATCTGAAACTGCCTCCATGTGCATGCTTATTACCTAAACAGGGTACTCATTTCATAAAAGAGTAAAGCAGCTCGTATACATCTAGCCTTCTTTCAACCTTTTTGAAATACAAGCAAACTTTTGAAAATAATCAAAGAATTCTAAAAGCTGTCATTTACAGTAGAATATACATTGGGCTCAACTTAAAATTTTATTTTTCTACTTTTTTAACTCCAGTTGTACTTGTTTCCTTGTTTATTTGTATAGCAAACTGTGGATTCATTCACTGTACACTGTTAGGTGTCAACTGAAATGACATTTTTTATTATTCAAACCTAGACATGGCCACCTCCTGTAATGACAAAAAACACTTATTTAGAAGTTTCTGAGATCCTGTTTCACAACTTGTTCAAATATAGTGGGGAAAAAGGAAGCCAAAGACATTTTTATATCAATACTTGCAGGAATTATTCAGTGTACTTCAGACTCTACATGTTACAATTTTGATCACAGCAGATTATTTGCATAGTGTCATCCTCCAAAAATATAAAAGCTACTTATAAATACAACTACAATTGGAGCTTAAAAACATCTAAGATCGTTAAAAGAAAAAAAGGAATTGACGCCAATCTTACTGAGCAAAGTCATAATTTTGGGATTTCAATGCTTTCAAAACTTGCTGTGTTTAAAACAAGAAATTTTATGGCAGATGGGTTTCCCAAATTTAGTTTTCAAATGTTGAGGTTCATTTTAATTTTATTCACTCAAATGTTAAATCTTGGACAAACATTGTTAAAAAGATTAAATCAAATCAGGCATAAAAATTTCAACAGAAACACCTGTGCCATCTACAGAGTAGTAATGTTTGAATGAATACATCTAGAATAATATCTATTATTAAAGCATTATAGATAGCAAATGTTTAACCAAGGAGATAATCCTGAAGCAGTCCAACAGAAAGACAGGGTCAAGGGGAAAAAGCACTTAAATAGTAAAATAAGAATAGTACAGGATCACCCTGAATCTTATCTCTCACAATGGGCAGAGAAGCTCAGAAGTAGGAGCAGTTTTGAGAATAGTGTAAGAACAGGTGAAACATACTTACCTTGTACTCTCCTGGCTTCCAGCAGTTTGCAGTTCAGGATCTCCTGAGCCAGGTATGACATCTTTCTATTTAATAATTCTCAGTGGATTCTTTTTCTTTCATTATGTTTCCCAGTCACTTTTTACACATGTAAATTTTTAGGACCCTGAACAACCTGCAGAAAGGCATTCTGTAACATTTTGTATTGTATGAAGAATAAGCCCTTTTTGCTTGTTTTGCATCTACCTCCTGCTAATTTCATTTAATGCCCTCTGAGTATTTTGAAAGATCAGTTGGATTTAGGCTGAGGTGAAGTTGTGAACATAAGATTAACTGTTCTTTATGGAACTTTACATCCATTTATTTCATGTGTTATCCTTATATTTCATGCTCAGTAAATGAAAATTTGTGTATTTTAAAAGGTAATTTAATTAAAGCTTAAGGTTCCAAAAAGACAAAAAAGGGCAGAGTGCAGAAATGCTAGTATAGAAATGCTGAAGAAAGCTACACAGAAATAGAAACAGACAGGGACATACTGTTTCCTAAATCAATCCTACTAGTCCCATAGGATCCTAGTCTAGAGCTTTTCCACTCATGATCCACAGACATCTAAGCACCTATGGGCTGCTTCTACAACTTCAGGAAGAGTTAATTAAGAGAAACGAGTGTCTCATCAATAGTTTTAAATCTATTATGCAGAGGTCCACTTCTCTTAGAAAATCTAGCCCATGATTTGAAAAAGACTGAAAAACCCGTTCCAGTCAAAGCAGAGCAGACAACTGTGTGGAGGAAATAGTCATTAAGCTTGTTGAGTTACAGGGAGGCTAATGAGAACTACTGTACATCATTGTTTTAATATAATATATAATAGCTAAAGGATTTTTTACTCAGAAGGGGACCTGATCTTTCCCTTTCACAGATCAGGCTGTACAATGGATCTTCCCCAATGTCAGGAAGCTCATAGAGATGGTAATGCTTTCCTCTTGATTTTGCTGCAAGACCCCTTTTACTCTGATATATGGTCATCCCCTAGACAGGGAGTTATTTGAGAACAGATGTGAGTTTGAACTTCAAAGCAAGATGGCCAGAGCAAGAGAAACAAGTTTAAGGCTAAAGATACTACCAGTTCCATTGGTTACCTTCCTTAACATCACCATTAAAAGCAGAGTCAAGTGGCTGTTAGAAGAGTTTCTTTTCCAATGTAACACTGACATGAATGAAAGGAGAAACGACAATATCCAAGTCAATGCAATGTAAGTTAACTAGCTTCTAAAGAGCTTCAGGATGTCAGACTTTAAACTATCAAGATAAATTTTATCCCTTTTCATAAACAAAACAAAACAAACAAACAAAAAAAATCTTTAATGTCCTTGTTTCCAAGGATCTCTGATGGGAATGGGAGTTTGGCAGTAGCTCTATAGCTGTCAGCCAAGTCATCAGGCATAGAATGTTACTTTAATAATGGATAAATGGCAACAGATTTAAAGTCAGCAGGTATGTAACCTAGGGACATAGAAGCATTAATTAAATCAGTAAAGGCAGGCAGAAGCTCAAGAGGAAAAACCTGAAAAAGAATTTGGGAAGCACTGATAAGGCTTGATTTTCTCTCTGCACAGCTTGTGCCTCCAGCAATTCAGCCCCTAAGATGCAAGAAAGCTGTGAAACAAGCTATCAGAACACTTGTCAATCACTGGACAAGCTGTATCATGGTCAAAAGGTACTTCTAGGGCCTTCAGGAAAATAATGGAATGAATATATGATGTAAGTTTATCAGTGACTAAGCAACAGCAGTTTTGATTATGGCAGCAAAGAGGCTTAAACAGAAGGGGGGAGTGATAACGGATAAGTTAAGGATTATAATTCTTACTCTTTTTTCATTTCAAAGACTTTTCTTGTTTCAATTACATTTGCTAATTTCCATGTTATGGGAGACTTTCTGTATTACGGGGAGAAGGAAGACCATTCTGCAAACTGTTAATTGAAGCTAGATCAGGCGGTGCTCTTTTTAATTCCAAATCCAGGGGTTTGAAAGTTACATAGGCAGACAGAGGTACACATTTATCACTGGAGATGTCTGTTCCTCTTTGAGGAAGATGTGATACAGAATGAGAGAAGAATAACCTAGATTCAGAAGAAAACTGATAGTTGTCTCATTTATTAAATTATAAGTAAAAACAAATCTGAGGAATGTCTTAAGAGTACACAAAGTGTGTGTATATATTTTGTGTATATATATATTTTTTATATATATGTGTGTGTGTATATATATATATATAAAGCATGTATGCACTTTGTGTGGAAACTACTTGTTTTACCTATGGAAATACAATTAAAAATCCACCAAACCGTTGATTGTCTAGAGTCTTTGTTAAYGGTCTGAGCAAGAATGACTAGTAAATGAGAATTAACTTCCAGCTTTGGTCTAAATAATCAGTTCAATTTGCAAGCAAATTAAACACATCAGTACTTGTTCTCCGGATATAAATCTGCCACCTTACTATCATGTGAAGAAGTGTTTTCCATCTGGTTAATCAATATGGAAGATTAATGCTGTCAGCTCCTTAGGTCAAGTGAAATTAAATTAAGATGATGGTTAAATGGAAGATACATGGCTGYTCATGTTCAAATGTGTTCTACAGAGCCAAAAATACTAGCCTGGAGCAGGAGTTTGTGTTTCTATCTCTACATATTTTTATTACATGAAGGTAACACTTTTGAAAGGATCTGGCTTCATATCAACTTTCAGCAGAGGAAGAACAACACAAAGAAGATTGTTCCACTCTTTAGAAATGAGGTGGAACAAAGAGAATAGGGAATGGAGTATTCTAGTAGTCAGAGAATATTTGTCTTATAAAAAGAGAACGTTTTTGAGATTTCATGCATTCAGAACCTGACTGATCATTACAATTTCTTGAAAATGCTTGCATTATACTCATTATCTCTTCTGTTCTTAATTTACACGTGCATATAAACAAGACAGAAATGTAACATTAGAGAAAAAGTAAATAGAGCATTATAACACAGCAGCTGAAAATGCAATCGGGTTTTCAAAGCATTATTACTTCAGATTTGTTTTATTACCAGTAATAGATAAAATATGTATCCAGTTTTCAAAAGAATGGGTCTGTCATTACTAGCATGTGGACCACATCCTAATCTACATTCTTAGTGAAACTGAAGCTAATCTAGAACCCTAATCTGGAAAGGGGTCCTGTTTCCTAGGTTTTTGAAGAGGTGGAATAGGGCATAATGGGCAGACCAGTGGTGGAAAGAGCGACCTTAGAGTGACTAATGCAACCACCTCAAAATACCAGAGACAGATGACAGATTTCCACAAGAAACCTTTTCCTAGATGCTTGCAGCAGTTCAAATGACAGATATTTTCCATTCTCTTCTCCATATCTTAATGTGCAGCCAGAAGAGGATTTTTTTCAGTGTGTTACTTTTCTATAAAGCCCTCAAACTGAGGGAGAAGTTCTATGCTTCAGTTATTTAATTTATTCATGAAATATTTTGCATTTCACGCTACCCCCCCCCCGCAATAACCCCAAGCAAAATTAGCATAAAAAGTGGTGTTTGAGAAAAGTATTTCAGATTATTTGCACTGCACTGAAAACCTAGCTGAATCATGAAATTCACTTAGGCTTTGATGCCGAGAGTCTAAAAGAGAAGTTTTCTCACCAGTAGAAATCTTCTATTAGTGAAGAGTTTACCTAGAGAAAACTAGATCAAAACAATTCTGAGTGCTAATTATGTTCTGCATATGAAGTTGCTCTACCTTCATAAGCACAAATAATGAACGGACAGATTTTTTAATAAACAATTTCTCTAACAGGAAATTAGAAATGTACATCCCTATTGAAGAGAAAATAACAGCAGAGCTCATTTTTAATTCACTGAAAACAATTCAGCAGTTTAGTCAGAATGGAAGAAGGACACATCAGTTACAGGGGACTTGTGCATTAATAGCAAAACTAATCTGCATAGGCATGTTGTACAGATCTCTCTAGAGTCCAAGTTAGAGGAAACAAGATGTGACAAAATGGAAGAGCTGCAAATGGAAAAACTGAAAACATTTGTGAAAAGGTTCATAGTCTTGCTGCAGACTAATCAATCACCTGGTAAGTATGTGATCAACACACATGGGAACTCCCAGAGTGTAATAACAGGTAGATAAATTGGGTCATACAATTTTGCAAGTTCTGCTGCTACAACTGGAAAGCAGCCATTCGTTCTGGTGATGACAGGTATACCCTCTGGCCATCACCACTAATTAAATCGCTATCTTTCCTATTCCATTTTTTCCCCAGATACAGATGCGATCAAAGACAGAACAATATAAAGAAGGAACAGGAAACTAGATTTAGGTAATAATTTTAAAAGCAAAGTGAGATAGCCTGAGATATTAGTGCAATCCCTTGGAAAACAAAGCATGCTTCTGCCAGGAAGACAGGTGCAACAGTGTGTGAGGTGATGAGTGTATGACCATAATGTTGTAATCGAAACCTCATGCCTTTCATAACTCCTAAAATTGCTAGAAAAATGCAAAGCGCACATACAAATGGGAATAGTTTATGGATAGTATGTTTATCAGTAATGTATTATCTACAGGTTATTACAAGTTACAGTACAGCCGGTTTCAAATACTCAGAGCAGTTGTCACTTTTTCTCAGAAAAGACATGCACTCTTTGAAAAACAAATCATACAACATTACTTATCCAAAACCAAGGTCCAGCCTGACATTTACAAGACTCTGTGTGCATACTAGAAGCTGCACTCCAGTGCTCAAACCCTCTCCTACCCACCACCATGCATTTCCAATGACAAACACAAAAGTTAAAAGGAAAAACCAAATTAAAATACAACATGCAGAAATTGATATTAGCGTATCTTTGTGGCTCTTAAACTACAGACTGCATAATACAACAGACAGGAGAAAGTTTCAGCTGAAGTGATCCACCTAACTAAGGTCAATTCCCTTTTCTAAGTGCAACACATTGCTGTTCTGAAGTGGCTTGTGGATACTCTCGCATACACTCCCCCTTCCGCAGGCCAGCTCAGATGCCAGTCACTGCTGGACACAATTCACACCTCAGGTGCCCTGAAAACTTGGTGTCACTGCAAGACTCTCCAGACTTTTCTCACACAAGGAACACAGAGCTATGTGCAAATGGGGGCCTAACAATAGAATAACTTTGAAATTAAAGCTCTTGCACAAAACCAGCATGGCAATATTGATACAATTCCAGAAACCTCAGTAGTGACTGGCCCTCAGACATGGGTGTTTTGCCTTTAACATGCAGTGATGAGTTAAATGTACTAGTTTTAGAAATTCAACACAGTGAAAAGTCAAATACCACTGTAAAGTGTTTCTGCATGTTATCCTTCTGCTATCTGAAATACCCTCATGTGGAACATCACTGTGCAAAAGAACTCAGACAGTACCCCCAAAAAAGATTCATACCACACCAGCATCGGTGCCTTTCATTTCCAGAATGATTAACTAAAACTCCAGTAAGTGCAATAAATGGCTTGAGGATTTTCTTTTTTTTTCTCAGTGTAACAGTAAATCTTCTGTATGATTTCTGATGACAGACTGCCTCCTAACCTCTCTTAGTTACAAGTTGCTATAATAGCAAGATCACTAGAATATAGGTATGTTACAATAGGGAAATGCTGTAGAAAAAAGACAGACTTGAAGAAAGGTTATGAAAGATACTGACAAGACTGAGGGATAACAAATAATTGTAACACCCTAGTATGGATCAGCATGTGGTTGTTCCAGTTTTCATATAAACAACAAAGTAATTGCTGTTGTCCTAATCTTTGCACCAACATCCTGTTTCAGAGATTCTTGCCTGTAGAGACAGTTTCAATATTGCTTTGAACTCTCTAGGTTTCCTTCTCCAGCTACCTTCCCTTTTGAGCAGAAAGTATCCATGACAAATACTTGGTTGACCATTTTTAGCAAATCTGAAGTTCATCCAAAACTAGCATTTCACCAGGAAGGGCCTTTGCCCAAGTTAACACTGATGGAAAGCTGAATTACATGATAATGAACAAAACCCAATCCAATCATCTCACACAGGTTAGTTCCCATTTAATTTTCTACTCATTTTTCTCAAAGGTCTTCAGATTTCACTTTACCATTAATGAACCTTGCTAGACTGATGGCTCAGCAGATCTTTGAGTCAGTGCCCAATGGAGAGTCTGTCCATTGTGAAGATGATCTGTCTGCTTCAGCCTCATGGGTCTGACCCACTACAATTAATGAGGCTTAAGGAAAAGGTGGAGCCTTTGAATCCTGAAGCATTTTATAATGGGTCATTATCTTTTCTAGCCTGTAATACTACGTCTTAAGATTTAATAGGCAAGAACTATCTAGCTGCCTACTCCTTTGTGGAAGAGAACGGTGGCCTCCATCCATTCTTATCACATTTTTTTCTTTAAAAATAAAAAAAAGAAAAACATGCAAAAGCCCCTCACTACACAAGCATGCAAAATGCAGAAAACGAATACGAGAAAGYGAAGCTTCAAATTAAAAGTAGGACTGTAGATCACTAGTGTAACTTAAAAAGGGAAATAAAACATCCAGTACTTCGGGAGTAATTGAATCCCACACTTTAATCATATTAACTAGCAACCTAATGTCCTGGCACACTTTCTTGGGCTAGATCCTGGAGACCAGATTTAGCATATCACAATTCTGTGAGCCTAAGCAATGAGTACAAGGCACATACAGATATCAAATGCCTGTTGCTGTGCTGGGTGTCTAAAAGGAGGGTCCGAAAAACATGAAAAGGTGTTCCTTGCACAGTCCTCTAACCTGCAGCTCTTTGTTCACTCATACTTTTCCCTGGTAGTTCTCTAAGTACTGACATATCCTCAGAGGAATTTTGCAGCTTAAGACATTACTGCCCCAAGCTGCCAACCTCAACCTTTCCATAGAGGTCACTCACAACAGTAGCTTAACAGAAGATGCCAACCTGTCAGCTGAGAAAGGTGAGATGTGCACACACATCCTGCTCTGTGAACTCTCGTATAGGCATGTTAACCCATGGCACAAAAGATGGTGACATAATGCCAGGAACTGCTGCAGCAACATTCATCAGAAGATGTCTGCATCCTAAACACCAGCCTTATCACAAAAGGGGTTTTAAAGTATTTTAGCTTCTGTACAGCAAGATATTAAACCTATGAGCACTCTGGCCAAAATTAGCATGACTATATATATATGTAAGATGGTACTTGCTTAAGTACCTTGTTGAACTAGGTTTTAATACCTTACATATTGGTAATTATAAAGCAATTAATGAAAAAAAAAGCTAGAACATACCAGCACAAACCCCCCTGGGAGACTGCATTAACTGAAACAATCATGTAGTTGACACACGGTTTCTGTTTCTAATGAGGCATGCCAACTAAACAGAAAATAAAGGGATACATGCCCTGATACTTCCAGATATAAAATAACTAGTCTCAGGAGAGAAAGCACTATTATCCTGAGAGCTGACTACCCAATGGCTCACAATAGGTTTCTTGTACTTTGTGGCAACTATGGCCACAGCAGACACACAGACAACAGGTCTGACCTACTATGGAAGCTCCTGCATTCTGTTTCTTTAAGGGACACATTTAATATATGTCCATATGTCTTCCCTTTTGGCTTCATAACTCCTATTAAAGTGATTAATGCTGGGGGGGATTCAGATGGCTGGAAGACAGAAGGTTTGTCTACATGCAACTATTAATATCACACTTCGTTAACTTAGTACACTTCTCCCTGGGACAGAAATGTATACAAAAACAGAGCTAAGGAGCTGGCTAAAGACATTCCTGCAATACTGGCAAAGATTGAGCAGGTGATTGTAACACTGGCACAGGGAGCTATCCCATATTGAATTCCCTTCTGCAAGGGAATACATTCCAGTAGTTCCAGGAGTGGCTACGCTGCCAATAGTTCCTAAGACATGCATTTAATGTTTTTTATTACCCTGCAGTCACAGCAGCAATAATTAATTCTGAAAGAAATAGTGCCTGAGGATCTGTAAAACTACACTGAGGTTTCATTGATCCTCAGTATGCGTGTTATGATATACATCTATATAGGTACAGATATATGCACATATTCAAAAATAGATCAATCTGCAATGCAAACTTCAGAAAATGCAGAACTGAAAGAGAAATTAAAATGCACCTAAATTTACTCCCATCCTGAAAGAAGCAAAATGTAAACATATTTTTAAGGGATGGATTAGCATGTCTAATTCCATGGAAATTATAGATAAAAATGTAAAACTGTAATTAAAAGAATGAAGAGAGAACATTAATAGGATGAACCATACATTCTAATGCAAAATGGTATGTAACTCTGTAGGCCTGTTTTCAAAATTACTAAACGAGTAAAAAAAATACAGTCTGCTCCTGGGAAAAGATTGGTAATAAGCAGTTATAGTTATACAAAAACTGTTGATAGTTTCTAAAACTTGTTAGATATCTTTTATCATTTGCAGGTAAGTAGAAGAAGGTTTTTCCTTCTGTGCTTTACAAAAAGAATGGAAGGAAGTAGACTTTTTTGTTACTGCTGAATAGATTGGCAATTATGTTTTTCTTAGTTCTCTGGCTACAGATTAAAACTGCAGCTTTATATTACCCATTTTTCCCTTTTTAGTTAAAGCATCTCAGAGAATTTCCATTTCTAACTACTAAAGAAAACAGGTTTCAGTTTCAAGTTAGAAGTACGGACATTCTCATGTTTCTTCATACAGTATTTTTTTGGCTGAATTTCAATTTCAGTTTACAGGATGTTAAAATATTTTCATGTTATAGAATAGTTTGGTCAAGAGCTGTCTAAATCAATCAAAGGTGAAATAAAAAATACCAATGGTAAGGGTTTTTTTTGTCCCTGATGCTGATGTAGGAGAAGATGCACCTTCTGGAGTCCTGAAATAATTAAATATTTTTATTTTGAGAAGTGATGTATAAACTCATTTCCATGGTAACTTTGTTTTGCGTTTCACAAAGTTCTAACCCCGGAATTTCTCTGTTGCACCCAATATACGATGTTACCTTGCCTCTGAAGTCACTGTCTACATGAGTTGCAAAAGTATCAGTTGTATTTCATGTATTTACAGGTGCAAGAGATATTGGAAGATTTATATCCTTTCTCCACTTTGCAATCCTCTGCTTACTTCAGTTTTGTTTCTCTGCTGAATGCTTTTAATCAAGATTTCATTTTTAACTAAAACACAGACATGCAATCAAGTGATTCCCACAGTAATTGACCTCTCTGCAGTACAACAAAATTCCTTCTTTGTATCACGTTAGTTTTCTTGCTGCTGAGCAGAGAAAACAGATTCTCACCATTATCTAGTTAACTCCATTTAACTCCAGCTAAAAGAGTATACCGCCCATATAGAAAGGTATAGTCACACCTATGTCTAGAATCTCAGTTTCCAAATCTCTTTTGAGAATTATTAGAAAATATAAAAACATCAAAAGTGCATGCGTGCAAACACAATCCACAGACAGGAGTGAGGGTGGGAAACAAGCTATGATTTCAACCACTGCATCCAAACCACTATTCACGTGCCATGGTCAGAAAGCAGCACCCATTTTATGTTTTGAAAACTACTTAATTTACAGAGAAAAATGACTGCTTTGCTATACAAAGTACAAATAGTGTTTGGTTTCTTTTTAACCCACTGAAGGAGTAACTTCTGGTGAAGCTGATTTTTATTATTTACCAATTTGTTCCTAACAGATTTTTCTAGCAATAAAAGTGTACGTGGATGACTCACAAAGATATTTTAAAGGTAAAATACAGCTAGACCTCATAATTTAGAGGTCATAATTAGACCTCATCAGCTAGAATCAGGGTTTCTATTACTGCATGTGCACTGCTCTCCAAAGGGAGCTTATTTAAACAGTGATCTCACAGGTACAACTTCTTCCAACAGATTGTGGACTTCACTGGATTTCCAAGCCCAGAAACAAAGTAATTGTTCTTAGGCATAAGACAGTTTTGGGTCAGGTGTCCTAACAACACACCTTGAGGTTAATTCCTCAAGAACTGGCTTAAGGTCAGATAGAAGCTCTAAGTGAAATGAGCATGACAACTCACACAGGTTAATGTCTAGATTGCTGTAGGTGCAGAGGGGTGACCAGTTGCATTTGGTGAAGCTCTACAGATGACTACCTTAGCAGAGAAGCTTGCAGGATTAAAGCTGTGCCTTCAGGCTAAGACCAATGAACCCATTTCATGGATGATTTGAATCAAACTTTGATGCAGAAATGAATCATTAACTCATTGTCTCCCTGTGGCACTAGCATTTGTAAGCCACCTCAGATAGACTACAGGATAACTCAGGCTGGAAGGGACCTCAAGAGGTTATCTAGTCCAGCTTCCTTTTCAAAACTTCCTTCTGCTCCTCTTTCTGAACCTTTTATATATATATAAAACAAACATACAAACACATGTCATTACTGTATGTTGTAAGCAAATGCAGTTTAAGGAGATTACGTTCAAGGACACTATTTTGCTCTGAGTAAAGGAAAAAGCAGYCCCACTGCCTTATAAAAAAAAAAGAAAACAACCATCTAATACAACACGGAGCATAAAGCATTAGCTTTAAGGCCATATTGGCTTTTCTGTTAGCAGCAAAAGTGCACATAAGAGTTAACACTAAAAACTGAAATGAAATAAATATGCTCTCCAATGAACTAATATACGTGGGTAAGGTAACATCTGCTACTTTGTTTATAACAAATGTGTCAAACATTAGATATGCCAGCATTCATGCACATGTTCTGATGGAAGTTGGAGAATTTGCTTTATTCACCCAGCAGAAAATGGAAGATTCTATGTCACGGCAGAGTAATATCAGACCTGAGAGTGCTAGGAGAGAACGGTAGAATTTTCTTCCTAAACAAAGAGACAGCCCTTCTGATAACTGTTGTTAGTTGGTTACTACAGAAAATGAGTCTTAATTGAAGTGATTTGGGAACAAGGAAAGAACATGGTTTTTAAGAAGTTCTGACCTACTTTCTATATCTAAAAAAAATTCTAAGTAAGGAGTGATTAGTAAACTGCACTAGGTCAGGATTAACCCTAGGAGGTAATGTGACTCTGCTGCTTCCTTTGTGTTTCTCTTCCCTTGCCAGATAATCCTACAGGAAAACCCCAGCATTTCCGAAGCCAGTCCAGATCTGCTCTCACAGAGAACACGGGGGATATCCCCTACTTCTTCACAAGCATCGTCTATTCCTTTATAGAAAGTCTTGGGAGTAATGAATTTCAGCGGATTTGTTAGTGCCCAGCTTAGACAGTAGGCAAGAAGATTCTATGCCAAAGCCTATTTTTTACAGTCGTAAGTGAGAATGTAAAGCCTATAACCTGAAAGGTGCCCTTGAAAAGGGTTGCAAATTGATCRAATGCCCAGTTTCTTCTGTAACTATGTAAACTGTTCACAGACATTTATTTGCTGTAATGGATAACAAATCTTGAAAGCTTATTACATCTAGATTAAACATTTAACAAGAAACTAGACCAATTCCTCCATTTTGTTTGTAATGTTCAACAGTTCATATTAACCAAAATGTACTTTTAATTTGCCTTCAGTCCACAAACCAGAAAGTTGCTAAATAATAGAAACACAAAACCTTAAGAGCCAATAAAAAACCCAAGATTTCCATCCCACTTGTTTGGATTCTTTTAAGATAAATCATGTCTCACAAGATTGCTAACGTGGAGTAATTTTTTTTTTGTTTAAGCTGTTTTCATACAAAATATTTCAGCTGGTTTACCCTGTTAAAACTTTTTAAATTTTTTTTTTTAATATTTTCGTCTCACTTTGGATGGACAGGAAAACATAACTCACTGGAATAATATATCATAACATTACATTTATTTATTACTGAAGCACTTTTCTAAGAGGATTAAAATTGCTATGCCTGTTACTGCTTCTAAAAGAATACCCAAGATCAATCTGTGGTAATAACATATGGTAATTAACCCATGATAAATAACTTTGGTAAACAAAATAACCAGTGAAAATTGCATTTAAATAAGCACCTCTATTGTGCAGGAAAATAGGGAACTTTGTAACACAGGATTTTACTTGAGAATTGGAATAGCAGAACTGTCAAAGTTGTTTGGGCACTAAAGTACTGAGCATAAGGACAGATGGATGGGTGTAAAAAATGGGGTTGTGAAAAATATAAACTTTTTTTAATAGTATCTTATAGGCAATCCCTGGCTCTTCCTGAAGCTCTTTCTGCAGTTGTATATAGGGACTGAAAATTGGGTGAGAACAGAAACTTCAGGCTTACCTGCTGAACACACTATTGGTGTAGGAAGATCTTGACTATACGCCATGATCTGTTGCACATTCATTTTGTGGTACAAAAGGAACGTTTTTTTCATTCCAGGGGTATTGAATGGCTATGACAACTTCCAGTGAAAGGAAAGGTTGCTCCTAGTGTCACCCAGCTCAGGGACACTGGCATTCTCATTTTTCAAAGTCATCCTGATGGTCCTTCTACAGYGCAGTAGTATGTTGTGTTTACTGCCTGACTGGAGTGCTGAATGCAGTGTGCATTGAGAAAGGATCCAAACTCTCAACTCTGCACTGAATAGCCCATGGGCAGAATTCCACTTTCACATGGAGATATCTCAGCATCAATGTAAAATAGTTTTTGCTTGCACCGTTAGGGAGAAGAAAGTAGAGGACTGAGCCATGACTGTCAAGACCACTATCGGAGTAACGAACAGCTCTTTGGTGGCAGGAGGATGAGGAGGTCACAGGCATTAAAAATTACTATTTAAGAAGTATCTCACACCAGCTCTGAATATTATCTGGAATAAGCGATTGTCACTTATCAACCATATTCTCACTTCTTGGGAACTTGACCCTCCACTGCTTTGCTGACAGTCTTCAAATTATTATCAAAAAATGCCTACAAGCTCCCAGTCACTGCGATTATGCTATACTTCAGCTCAGTTTCTTCAGGGAATTTTGTAATCAATGGCATTTTCAGAACATGGAATATAAATTTTTTTGATAAAATATACCTATAAAAAGATTACCCAAATTATTTCAAATATGCTGACATTACTAAAATACATGCTTTCCTCTACATCTAACCTGCACATATATCTTCAGGTATGGAAACTACTTTAATCTGAAAATATGCTTTCTTGATTAATGTTTAACTAAATATTTGTAATTTTTCAAGCTCTTTTGTGACACCAGGAAGTATTAATAACAATTCAGAGAAGAAATTATTTTCATTTTATATACTGTGTACATTATTTTAAGTTCTTGATTACTATTATATACTAAAGTGGTTAAAATTGCATTAGACTTTTTTTTTCTCATACTTCCCCTGCATCTTGCTTTTAGTAATTAGGTCCACCAACTTTTCTTCCTTTTTACTTCAAGCTGTTTGACAGTCCAATAGTGTGTAACAAAACACTATGTTCCTCCCACCTGTCCTGTTAATTTGACATGAAGTACCCTATGAGTTGTTTATACCCTCATGTACAAGTACATTCCTATTTTATGAGCTTTTCATCATTTGCTGTTTCTGAATATTTTGAGATATGAACAAATCTTTAATTTTAAGTATCTGGACTTGGTGGTTCTGGTCATTTCTGCTGTTTTTTGTTTGTGCTCACTGAAACTTCCCATAGAATCCTCAAGAACCATCACTGACTTTAAATTGTTTGAATTTAAATACATTTTTATTAGACAAACAGAGCATGATTTCTGAATGCTTTCACATATTCTTCAAATCTAGCTATTCCCCCCTTCCCTTCATGGTAATTCAATTTACGGATAAGAATAAAAGACACATTTTTCTAGTTAAAATGTTTGTCTCTTATCTGTCACATATGAAGTCCTGGCCCCACTGATACATACAGTGAAGCTCCCACTGATTTATTTTGTGTAGGCCTCTATAATCTATACATAATTCACCCAGTCTTAGTTATTAATATCCAAATCTCTTTAATAGTCCAAACAATTCTGCAAATATCACCATTCTTCTAATCTCCAAACATCTAATGAAAATGCAAACAGCATGAATTAAAAAAAAAAAAAAAAAAAAGTATGCTGACTATAAGAGAAAAGCTGTGATAGTAATAATTTATCATATATCTCCAGGAATCTTATTATTTATGCTGCTGCCCACAGTAATTTGACATCAAATTGTACCCAAATAAACTAGTCCAGAAAGTTTGTTACAACATAAGGAGTTGTAAGCAGTACTTTCCTTGGATGAAAAACAAATTTAAATACAAATAGCATTGGATTTGTGCTTTTCATATTAAAATAATCCAGCCTAAGGGGAAGGAAAAGGCAACATAACTACAACTATAGTCCCCCTTTCCTTTCTGTGCTGCCAAAGGCAGAGAGACTCCAAAACGCTCATGTCTTTGTTGATTAAGTAAATCAGAACTGCTTGGCACTATGATCACTACCTTCTAAGACCAGTGTACAGGAGTTAAGGAGATGATGCTAAATTTCCCAAGTATTAGAGTAATTTGATGAGTCTTCTGAGATACAGGTGGAACGGCTGTCCAGCTGTCACTTTCCCTCTACTGCTGCACAACAAAATGGAAATTCATTTCTAAAATCTTTTTCAGCACTACACATCACATACAGACGGAACTTGGTTCACAAACTCATTTCAAATGATAAACACAAAATGTGTCTCATGAATCCTACCTGCAAACACTGCATTAACACTGAGGAAAGCTATCAGGAAGATACTCAAAAGTTTAAATGAAATTGTTTAAAATGAGATATTTAAAAGTTAAAATGAAATTGTGCTGCTGTGGATGAACTATAAACTGTATTTTGAAAGTACTAGATCAGAATGAATTAAAAGATAATTGCATACAATAAAAATGAGACAAGAAACAGCATTTTTATAGTTATATGTTATAGATTTAGAAATTACCCACTAATTCTCCCCCCAAACCTGAAAAGCACCATACATCAATGGGAAAATTGTAGGAGGGACAGACTACGGCTTCAAAACAATTATCTAACTATAGATGTCAGCAGAGACTCTCATGATTCTTATAAAACCATTCAAAAAGGCAGTCTAATTTCTGATTCAGGAAAACGCTCTGGTATTCAGGATATAATTTCACAGGTACTGAATACTTAATAAGGATGCTTTCCTCAATACTCCATTGCATTTTCACTTAAAGATCTCAAAATAATAAGACTAACCAGAATAATAAGGCTCACCCATGTTTTAGGTGAATGTCTTCATCAGTATCCAATAGACTTGGGTGATCTGCAGCTGGTTAGCCAAACATACATTTTGGTTGCCATATGGCAGAAACAGAAATTTGCTGTCTTATGTCAGGGTTGCTGTGTCAAAATAATTTTTAGACTCCATTCACTGATCATTTAAAAGGATGAAAAATACCAAATCTCTGTGGTGAGTGCCCAAGTTCCTCTCTAGTGAATTATTTCATAAAATCTGGAGGGGATAGAAGGGTGGAGGTCAGTCAGGTTCATACTGGATCCTTGAAGAACAGCTCTCAAGATACTTGCAAATAATCCAATACAGCTTGGACTGTAGTGAGGAATGCATTTGTTTAAGAGGTACTGCCTCAAAGATCACAGATGTGATCTGGCATTATAACTACAGATTCAAGACAGACACTAAAGTTTACTCTATCAACACGACACTTACGAAATGTTAGGTAAAAACACAGGAAAAAATATGCATAGAAGAACATCGCAGACTCAACTGGCAGTCAAGTCTGGCAGAAGTCTATCACCTAGTGACAGCTTCCTTTTCTCTCAGTTGTTAAGATGATATAAAGAGAAATGAGTGAGACAAGTCCTGGGCTTCATTACTGTAGGAAGAAAATGGTTCCCAAGAGAAAAATGATCAGCAAGTTGAAGTATTTTGATATAATGATCAAAAAGTCATAAACATTTTAAAATGCTTTCAGATTGTTCAAGCCAACTATATTCATATTGGACGCATTAAAGAACAAACTTACTGATATAGACAGAAAACACTCAGTATTAGAGAAGGAGAATATTTACTGGAAGTGTCAAGGAAAGGACTGAAATTTAACTCTTACCTCTAAATCACCCACTGCCAGGTTAGAGGGAGATTTGTCTGGTATATAAGAACCATAATTGCAACCTCCTCCTTTGAGTTTGGTGTTTATTTCCCTAAAACACAACTGATATGTGCTTGGGACATCTTAGTCACTGTGTATCTGTGAACACTGCATATGCCAAAAGAAAATATCACTGGTCAGAATACCATAGCCAGCATATCAATGTCATTACTTTGAGGTAACATACACAGTGGGAAATCTTAACTGAACTAGTGGGAATCAGAACTGCGTAAAAAAGTGAGGAATGAATAATTCTTTTCTATGATTTCTATTGTCTAGAAAAAAACCCTCATATTTTCCTTCTTGCTAGTTTAATTTCTCTTTCATGTCCTTCCGCTTACTGATGCAGCTGGAAAAGCTACATAAAACAGTGGCTTAAGAACTTCACTGTAAAGAGTTTGCTAAGGTAAGGAAACCATAAGCAAAAAACTGTCTGCACAGTTAGCAGGTAATATCTTACGATAAGAGATGTCCTTACAAGAGATCTAGTGGCTTTTATAAAACAGACATGCAGCTGCAGTGTAGGCCCCATTAAGACTGTATAATGATGTTTAGATGAGCTACAATATGGAGCTCTCAAGACAGTTTTGGATTTATTTCCAATATGAGAAGGGTGAAACAAGACAAGAGGAAGAGATTACATAGAACATAGTGGGTTTGCTGTTTAATTCATGAAGTAATTCCTTATAAGAAAAACACGTCACCGTTGAAGAATTCTCCGTTCTGTTCTTAGTCTTATAATGACTGTATCTACTGAACTCCAGTATATACACCGTAAAATAGAAATGTAAACTTTCTGCAGGTGTAAAAACCTGTAAAAGGTTTCCATGTGATGCTTACAGTTCAGATAACCTCTCAAAACAAACAATTTACATGAAGAGTTTTGGAAAATATGTTCTCAAAAGGACTCTCTCATTTGGGAAAAGGACAAACATTTTTGCAAAATAAAACTAAGTGTGATATAACAGATAGAGAGTCTTCAAAAACTCAGTTATTAATCACTGGCTTGAGCAAATCCTTGCTCAAAACCAATGTCCATGTACATTTCATTACTCACAAGAACATTGTGAGGACACCACGGGTCTGTAAAATGTCCCAAGGTTTTTCCATGGAAGGTACAGTATTCAAGTAGCATTCATACTGTCTTTACTTACTGACACTGAACAGCATTTGCATGCAAGCCACAGGTATTTCTAACAGCAAAGTGACCAACTGAAAACCTTAATTACAAAATGTTTCCTAAGTCTTTACAATTATATCCACACAATCTCACAAAAGAAAGGCTTAGTTTAATTCCACTTCAATAAAGTCAGGATATTTGCTGGAGTGAGAAGTATAGGCCAGACCAGCATCTTTCAGAGGGTGACAATGTACCATCCCCTTCTGCTCTCACCAGCTTTGAGGACCCTGTGCATTCCCCCATAAGAAAAAGTGAGACCCTTTCCTTTTTCTTCTTTCAAAAGAATCAAGAATAGCTGGCAAACAAGTGAGGTATTTCTAGTCTCCTGTTCATACATATGGTTGAACCCAAGTCATAGTTGAAGAATACCTTGTGAGAATGGACTGATGCTCAAAACCATGTATTTCTAATTTATAGTTTATTCTGAGTGAGAATTCAGTACACTGCAAATTATTTCAGTAGTAACTGTTAATACCTACAAGTGCCCTACCTCCAATGCTCCAACATGGAACAAGATACCATAGTTGTAGTAGTAAGTAATAACCTGTTTTTGAGTCCCTTAAAATAACACTTGTCAAAGCGTTCAAGTTGTTTTTACAATAATTTACCATGTTTCTCACTTAAATCATCTTCTCCTGGTGTTTTCTAATAAAGACATTGCAGTGACATTAGCTAGACCTTAGCAAAGTTCCCTTAAGCAAGAGAAACATGAGCAGAGAAATCAGTTTAGCGCATGGACAAATTCCTGAAGAGTCCCTGTGGAAACTTGCATCATAGACCTAATTCCATTTTTTTCCCTTTAACTTGTTAAATAAATGCCCTACAGATGCTAGAATACATTCAGGGGGAGAAGGGGGAAAGAAAGAAAGAAAAAATGACCACTGTGATGATAATGCAGAGGCAACTAGTCTCTGACTACCATATAAAATAGGTAAGGGAGGGAGGCAAGGGTCAGGCAGACATCATTGGAAGTAATTTAAAATTTACTAGATTATATAAAATCAGAAAACCTGTCTGATTAAAACAAAGCCCTATATCAAAGAGAAATCTATATTATAGTATAAACTCAAAAAAAATAGATGTTTTATGATATTAATCCTCATAGCTCTCATACAGAGAGTTCTCTGCATTTCTTGAGGATATAATTAATTCACAGATCTTTCTTTTAAATCTGAAACTGAAGTGTAAATTCAGTTCAGTTCCAATGAAGGAATCAAAACATTTTTATTTTTTATACTTCATTATCTTGATCTCTTAGCTTTGCCCTGAAACAGTGCCAAAAAATATTCAGCCTTGGTAAACAGAATTCCGTTCACCCTCTAAACTATGATAAAATTCATTAGCAAGCTTTGCATTTGGCATGAACACAAAAACTTCTACCGGTCATTTTCTCTGGATGCATAAGAATGCTTTCTGTCAGCTCAGAGCAAGTTCATTCATGCTTTGTTCAATCTGACCTTTGTCTGTGAAGATAATTGATGAACTATTTAAATGTAGCTGATGGGATTTTAGAAAGATAATGCCTTTGTACTCTCCAAATATTGCACCCCACAAGAGTTTTCAGACTCAAATTGCCATCACAGCACTTAAGGATCTTAGAAAAGCTAACTACTTTAACTAAGTCTGTGAATTTGAAGGACATTGATTAAATTGCATAAAACTATGTAGATGGTTTAATTCAGAATTTAAATAGCTTATTTCATGTGTCTTAATTCACCTTCACTGTAATTTAGATCAAACCAAATTAAGACCAATTTAATTATGAGTAAGGTTGCCTATACAGAGATTAAGCATTGTTCAAGCTGCTAAAAATAATTCAGTCCCCGCATAGACATTCTTGCAGGATGTGCTTACATATTATATTCTCCTCAGTGGCAAAACCACTGTAAGAAATGGCCACGTCCCTCTGACATCTTTTGCCCAAGCCAGCTGTACTTGTCCCCCATGCTGCAGTTTGCCACAGACACAGTTTTGAAATGATCCATACTGAAAATACATTTCTGAAGCAAAGTTGCTGCCAAGAGCAACATATGACACCACCTCAGATTTGGCAGTTACACAATACACAGCCAGAAAAGCTAGGCTGACCATTCATTGCATTTCCTTCTCTGTATTAACTGATTTTTGTTATGTTTTATTTTATTCCCCTCCCCCGTTTTGTGCATGCTGGCATTTTCTTTGCTTTAATTACTGCAGAGCACTTTTTTTAATACTTCTGCAACTTACATTATTTAAAACAGTAAAAACAAGGGAAGTTTTAAAGAGCTTTCTCAGATTTGGGATTTGATCATAATATCTCTTCTGATGACAGCTTTCTCATTTCACACAATACACCTATGCGATATATTTGAGAGCAGAGTAAATGCTATCCAATTGGGCTCACCTGTGTTTAACCACAACCATACCACAAGCTGCTGTGCCAACCATGTAAGCCATTTTTAGTGCATCTGAGCACTGGAAAAAACATCCAGATTATGATGCTCTTGAAACATATCGAAGTGACTGAACAAAATCACCTGTGGTTGCTGTTAGCATTACAATTCTTTGGTGCTTCCAAATCCACACAGATGAGGACCACTTTACATATAAAGTAGTCGCCACATTATAACATGTAACTGCCAAAGATCCTCCAAAGGTCTGTTAGAGCCCATTTTTCTTTGAACTGCAGTGCCTGCTAAAGTACATGTAAATTTCATTGAAGTTGTATTTGATTTTAGCTCACAGCTTCTCACAGAGAACAAAATATATAAAAGACATCATGCTTGCCAGATTAAGGGTTCCTGACTAGAGCTAAAAGAGCTGGCTCAAATACAGATGGGAAATACAAAAGCTAAGCTTTGATTACTGTTGGAGTAGGTACAGGAACTTATCTACATTCATAGTAACCTCTTCAGTCTCATCTCACAATATATTCTAATATGCAGGAGGATTCTATAGTCTGCCTCATTGTGTTTTCATATTTGAAATCTGATTCACAGCAGTGAGATTAAGCAGGTAACTCAACAGGCTGATACTTCTGGTCCATGTGGGATAAACTTCGGGCATTCTTGTGTTTTATATATTGCTAGAGTTGCCTTTGCCTCCAAGCTGAAAAGATGTATTTCATATAAAACTTGGAGGCGAAGGCAACTCTAGCAATATATAAAACACATGAATGCCTGAAGTTTATCCCACACATTTTTAGACAACCAGAGCAGACACAGAAGTACTTTATCAGAAGTTAAAAGTTTCCATCAAGACCGAGTGTTTTATTTAGGTTCAAATAAATACCAAGGCTGTTTCTCAAACTCTGCCTGTGCTACGCAGAGGCACATAAGTTGTTTACAGGCTGAATCGCAGCAGGCCTGCTTTAAACAGGGAGTTGGAATGACCTCCAGAGGCCCTTTGCAACCTATGCTACTCTGCAGTTCTACAAATAGCCATAACTGATGGCAGTATGTAATTATAAATCAGAAGTGACACCTCTCAAAGAGGAAGTGCTCTGAGATCATGATCATTCTATTAATGCCAGTTCAAAACTTCAGGTAAAACACCACTACTCAATCTCTACCTGTAACTGCATGTGCCTTTTTTTCCCCTGTTTGATTCTGCCACATTCAACTGTGACATAGGGGATGGTCTAGTGATCCAGGAGGCCTGTTTGTTTGACTATGCAAAGGAAGCCTTGTGACTTGTCACAGTTAAAACTGTCAGATATAGAGTCCACAAATATTTACAAATGGAAAGAAAAAACATCCAATGTTGTTATGTTAGGTTTCTCCTTGTGCATGCTTAACATCAAACGGTGAAACAGTATGCATAGAACACCACCACAATAAAAAATCCCTAGTATTTTCCTTATCGAAGTCACCACGATGCTGTATCTATATTCCTTTACTTGTAGCTTTTACAACAAAGAGGTTATTAAATTTGCCACCCTACTTGCTGCTCACGGAGAAGGAATTTTTAATCAAGCCCCTTAAGCAAGGGGATTTAGTCCTCAGCAAATATGTGAAGATATATATATACAAGAGCTGAGTCAGAGTGTAATGCAAAAAACAATAAGCTTGTCTAGTCAGAGCTTAGATACAGATACATTTCTTGAAGAAGGTTCACTGCACCTTTCTTTTGGTTTTTTGGTTTGTTCGTTGTGGGTTGTTTGTTTTTCTTTTGCGGGGGAGGGGGTGTTTTGTTTTCTTTTTTGCTTTTGCAGGCATTGTCACATATAAGTTCAAAGCTCACCTCTTTCAGATAATATAACAGTGTTTCCCTTTTCATTAAAATTTTTATTTTATGGGAAAATATACCTGAGGAAAAATGGACAATAAAAAGTTTGAGGTTTTGACATCTCTTTCAGTACTGGTTCTTTACAAAGTACTGTGCTCAGCAATGTTCAGGGAAGAAGTCTGGCTACCACTGATTTTGACTAAGCGAGGTTTTCCAGAGGCTTTTACTATCTTTTATTCATACCTTTGCCTAACTTTCTCATGATTAAGATGAAGAGTGTACAAAACAGGTTTGCTGTAAAGCAGTAACATCTAATGGAGGAAAACCACCACCTTATGCTAGCAGATCTTTTTTGGTAGTAAAAGTCTGATTTATGGTCTTGGTAGAAAGCAATTTCAGGTAGAGGATTCCCKTGCTGCTGGAGAATCTAAAGTCATGATTTCAAGCCTACTGTGAGGCACTTTCCTTTTCTTGTGAAAACAGTTGTAAGGTTTACAGTGGTTTTGCTCAGAAGAATCTCTTAGTGAAATCAGATCTTAAGCTAGTGGGGAACTATAATCTCACATGACGTTAATGGAGTCTTCCTCAGTTGGAAAACATGGGCCTAATTTTAACTCTCATTTGTTTTACAGCAAAATAAGTCAATGACTTTAATACTATTGTAAACAAATCAGGTCAGATTAAAACAGCTTGCATTGTTCAAGATAGGGTGCAATGATCAAAATTCTATGCATTTAATAGATCATCGTTGTGACATTTTTACAAGAATCAATATCCTGGTTAATGTTCTCCTTGTACTATTAACTGCCCTTCTAAAACAAGTCCCCCCATACACCTTTGTTTGCCATATATGGATCAGATCCTAATGTCATTTACAGAGAAACAGCTTAGTTAAAATGAATAATACTTGAAGCTATTGAAACAATTCTACGTCTACTCAAGCAAGAGCATTCAGCGTCTGCACCACTAGGTTGAGTTAGTGGTTTACTTTCCCTATTGCTCCTCCTGAGATAATCTTTGAGGTTTCTGCATTCCAACAGTGGAAGCATCAAAAATATTTTACAATAAACATTACCTTACTAATTGAACATGTAATTATTATCCAACTAAATTCACTAATAGTGCTAAATACTTAATGTGAAATAAGCAGCATAGGAAACATTAGGTGGCTCAAGTTTTCTAGGGTTTCTCCAGTTATTTTTGTTATATACTTCAGTCAAGTTGTATTTGGTGATCTGTTTCCTAATCAGAAATCCAGCCATCTTAATGACAAAATAATAACAAGGAAAATACAACATAATTTAATTTGAAGAGAAAGTCAGTTCAGTTAAATTTTGAAATCTATTTTATGTATTTTTCAAATGAGCTCATTTGCAAGCAATGATGTTCCAGTTTCTCCTGCTTGTCCCTCATTTCTCTGTCGCCCATCACAGTGAAATCATTAAAAGATCAAAATTTAAGCACATGGAAATTAAAGTCACTAAGAGGCATGCAAAAGAAGCCACTCCTTTATGCGAATACCGAAGCTTTTTATTTGTTAGGTTACCATGCCGTTTGAAAAAGCTTATCACTTGCGCACAGAAAAAGTCATAATTTGCATGAAAGAAGGATCTCAGCATGCAGTGTTGATAGCAAGGTTCCACAGCTGATCTCTGCTGCAAAGCCTGCCACAGGAGACCAGGATAAAATTTTATTTTGGCTGAGAGCTGGCTAACTGCAAACCTGAACATCCTCTTATTTTATAAGAGCACACAATTCATTAACATTAAGGTTCAGCAAATAACAGGAGATTTTGCTGCTCTCCTTGTACTGTAACCCCTGTACTGCCCCTCAAGGGCAATGGGTTTTCATCAGTAGAAATGCTGCATTCCACAAGTGTGAGATTTCCTGTGTGGCTGCAATATGCTGCAATATGCTTCAATTACTACTACTGTACATCTAGAATAATTTTACTGCAATATAAAGGGGGTAACAAATACTAGAAAGGTACAATCCTTTATGCTGTTATGTATGGCTACATAAGAGGCAGTGGAAAGAAAGGTCTGATAGTTTGTCTCCCGCTGTTCAACGTTAAGGTTAAAGTATTTATATTCAATTAAATAAAAATACTTTCCAATCATGATACATAAAAAACAAAGCCTACTTGTTGGAAAGCAGAAACGGCAAATATCACACACCATRCTGAGAAAGTTTCTCCTTTAGATATGCTGACTTCTCTTTCCTGAGCATGGCGAGTCACTAGAAGTTTTGGGGAAATTTATAGATCCGTGCAAATGATAGTTTGTTTTGTCACTCAAGGCTACACCTCAAACCAAACCTCCTTACTTTTTACCCAACCAGCAAATGAGAACAGACAAAACAATTGTATATTATATAAAAGATAATCTAACAAAACAGCATGTTACTGAGTGAACTTAATTATAAAAATAGGTCCCTTTCAATCACAGGTTTCTGCTTCCATCCCAAATAATCAGATTCAGAGATTAAGAGAGCTAGAAAATGCAGCTTCAATACACAGTGTGCAAACACCAAAACTGACATCATCCAGAAGAAACATCAAGAGACACTGCCCTCTGCACCTGCAGAAATGACTATAGCACAATTCAGGGTGTTTGCTGGTATAGGCCATCATGAAATTGGCAGAGAAGTGGCAGATCCTGACATTTTAAATAAAATGAAACAGAGAATGAGACTAATGAAGAGGTGGAATGTGGGCAATAAAAATGTACCCACATCACATATGCCAAGTAAACAGAAGAATGCCTGGTAACTCAAGCTTGGGTCCTGAGAATAAGAAAAATTTGCACAAAATTAGCTGGTGTGTGCACTGCAATAGACAGCCTTAAGTTAGCAGCCAATTTCCTGGGACAAACAAAGGTTACTGACTGCTAAACGTAATTTAAAACAAAACAAAACCTATCTGGAATAGAACTAGATAAGCATGTGCATGAGGGAGGTAGTTACAGAAGGAGAGCAATATACTTGATACTATTCTATGTCTTCTTACTTCAGATCAGCACCCTGGTCACAGCGCAGAGTCTGAGAAAGTGAAACATCCCTAAGGAAACTTGGAGCACCCCTGACTCCGGAATTAGAGATTAGTTAAGCTCAATCACCTCAAAAGGGAGAAAATGTAGTAGCAAGACATGAGGGCAAAAAAACAAGCCAACCAACCCACAACTACACCAAGCACCACTGCCCCACCTTCCCCCTACCCCCCCAAAAAACCCACATCAAAAGTGTTATGCATGAGGTCAGTCCTCTATGAATCAAGTAAAAAATTACAAGAAAGTGCAGTTGTATCACTACTTTGGGGAACGTAGCATGCATTACTCAATAACAGATAGCAAATCCCAGCTCAGATTGTCCTGATACTCTGTGTGGGGACTAGCAGGAAGCACAGCCAAAGGTTTGTGGAGTGTAAGAACCTTCATAGGAGATGGGTTTGGAGAGGCTGTATTTAAATAGCCACATGCCCAGGCACTGAAGGACAGCAGGCGCAAGCTCCCTTTCTCCAAACTTCTCTACAAGACCGCATGCTACACAATCACTTTCCTTCTTCATTTGCACACCTTCCCATCTCAAGGAAGAGTTTACTTCTGTTGCCTCTGAGGTATTAAGTTTGTCTGAAGTGGGGCTGCCCATTTGTTACGCTGACAAACACCACTGCTGTGTCTGATCAAAGCCTCCAGGTGCTACCCACACTACAAAAAACTAATAAAAATTTAGAATAATTCCTTCCCTGGTGACAGATTTTTATCAGTTTGTGTTGCCAGGATAGTTCATTGCTTTCCAATACCTCTTAGAAATAAAGGAACAAAGGTTTTAAGCATTTTTGCTTCTTTCTTTGTAAGATAAAGATGAGGGGGAAATGGAAAAGCAACAGGAGATTAAAAGGGCTCTGGGAATCTCCTTTTTCACCCCAAGCCTGTGTAAAGCCTCAATCAACACTGGGCCCGTCAGACCCTGTTTGCCTCCAAGAGAATGTCTCCCTTACTAAACTGATGAAGACTTTGGTCTTTCAGAACACACTCTTAGCCAGCACTCCCCTGCCCCTAGAAGTGGAATATTTTCCCCCACTCTGACCAGTGGGTAAACTCAGATCATCTGAACAGGTCTGATTTTTGTCCAGACTCCAAAACTCTTGTCTTCATCAAGGGCCAATAACAACAGTGATTAGTCAGAAGCCCTCCTTGTATCAAAGCCCTATTTACACAACTTAGACAAAACAATTTTAAAACAAAAGACAAGTGGTTTTGGTTTTTTTGTTTGGTTGGCTTTGGTGGTTGGGTTTGTTGGTTTTTTTGGGGTTTTTTTTTGTTTGTTTGTTTGTTTGTTTTGCAATTGCTTCAGGTTCATCTGGCCCTATATGAACTTATCTTCTCAACTTCAGAAATGCACTGAAACTTCATAGCATACAACTTCCGGCAAAATAACATGCATTATTGCCTCTTGGAAACAGGAATTCTGAATTCAGCTGTTGCAGGGTTTTTTGGGGTTGTTTTYGTTTGTTTGGTTTTTAAACTTGCATGCACATACAAATTCCCGGAAAGTCACCCTACTGCTACTGAGGATTACTTTCTTCTCTCTACCCTAAAAGGAATTAGCGAATTGCATTGATGTAGGGAGTTCCTATAATGCAGGATAGTTTTCTTTGCTGACCCGATTACATAAAATATTAACAGAAGGGAGTCTATCGCATAACATCATCAACAACGTTAAGAATTACATCCAAAGTTACATAGCATCTGTTGATGACTTTTAGTACCCAGTATTAATTTCACCCATTTCTCTGCTATGCATAAAATTCTTATATATTAATTCATTCAGATAATCTAAAGTGTCTTCCATACAGAAGTCTTCATGTGAAAATTATTATTTATGAGGTGTCAAGTGAACAGTATTACAGCTGTAAGAGACTATTTGGTAGAGACATAGGACACATTAAATTTTAAGAAACTGACACGCCTTGTTAATTAGAAATGCCAACATTTGACATTTTTATTCCCCAGAAAATTGATTTATTATAGATTCATTTAATTTTGGGGAAAAAGCTGATCCTAGGAATTCTGATTCACAGTCCACGAAGGTAGATTTCCAACCACAGTGCAGTACAGTTTCAGATCACTTTATGTAGAGCAAATAGATATAAATGAAATGCACAGTGCCCTGTATATCTAAAACTCTGATTAAGCACAGCTGTGTAAAAGAACTCATTTCCATCCACTTTCTGATTCCTCATTTCCCACCTGGGACTGTGCAGAGCACTTTTTAAGCAGTCCTTCCAGTAGCTAGAAGAAAACTAATGATTTCACCACTCAGTAGACAGAGCTATGCCAGTGACCAGCAGTTGCTTTTTTTGTTTTGTTTTATTTTTGTCAAAATAAAAAAGATGAGATAAGAATACAAACAGAATATACACATTCCTGATTTTCAAAATTATTTTTATACCTGGCAGTTCTATCTAAGGAGGGCTGTTGATGCACAGTGAACAGATTTCCTTCTACAGCTGTGTAATACCATCATAAAGCACTGATCAGACAGACTTAAGAGATTTTTTTTTTTCCAGAAATCTTAGTATTGCCCTACACCAGGGTACTTAAAACATTGGAGCAAACTGCTTTAAGCATCAGTATAAAAAAAACTGGAAAAGCCCATTTATTTCAACCATGCTACAAATTTATTTTCTTCCCTAACCCAAACATATAAGTGTCATATGTGACCAACTTATAGCCTCCCAATAAATTAATCATAGAAGTCAATAAATTCACATAACCATAGTAATAGAGATAATAGGGATTCATGTGTCAACATGGAGTTAAAGTGAGGAGGAGAGGGTGAGGTAAACATAACTTGCCACTGACCAAAGAACCTGCACCAGGACTAAAAGGGTACTTCTTGACTATTCAGGGCAGTATTTGGAGGGTTTCAGGCCAAAGCCCATGAGCAGTGATCCTTTCAGTCTGAGTAAAACAAGACCTGGCTTATTCATACAACTGTGTCATAGTTTATATGAAACTTCATGTTATTTTTCAATGTGTAACAGCAAGTTTGTGTGTTTGAGCTTCTTTGTTATGTATGTGGAACATGAATGCTTCTGCAAAACAAATGCAGCAAAACCCCCTTATAATGGGCACCAAGGGGACTTCTACTTTTCAGCTCTTTGTAGCAGCTGGTTGAATAAAGCAGGGTAATTAGATTCCAGCACTCAGACGGCTGAGATTTACTGACTGTGAGAAGTAGTGCTGCCGCAAGTGAAAAAAGCAACATAAATAGCTCTGGCTCAAGGGGTACCTTGGACATATTGACATTGTCTTCATGAGGTATTAGTATGCCAAGTTCCCTCTGTGCAGGATGAACAGGCAAATCTTCTGCTGGGGTGGGGTTAGTGTGCAAAGAGCGTAATGGAGAGGCCATTTGAAGCATCTGGAGCATCTCAGCTTGAATATAACATACAGGAAGAAAAGGTTCAAGGGAAAGATGCAGTAAGAAAGGCATAGCAAAAAAAAAAAAAAAAGGGCAAGAGAAAAAGAGACAATAAAGAAATTGAACTAGAAGAATCTTCCTGAATTAGAAGGGAAGAACTAGTCTACAGACTCCTCTTACACCTTCTTTAAATCCAAATTTTTGCAGTTCTTTCTATAAAGAACTGTTGTGCTATGGCTGTGTCTACACTGTAGGTTTCATCTGTGTCCCTGCAAGTATTTTTGCCCAGATTACATACAATCCATGAATTTATTCTTCCAGTGCTTGCTGTCATTTGAGTGCAGGAGTTGTTAAATGTCCTTCTGTATTTAGAAGGAACATTCTCCCACAGTTTCCTGAGGGGAAAGTAATCCTTGGACATTTGGCACAGAGAATGTTGCAATTTATCCGCAGAGACACAGGTGAGAATAGACCAAGTGACAGCATACCAGCACAGGAGGGAATCTGTTCAGACTCCATGCCAATCATATGGCCYAATTGTGCAGCAGACTTACCTTTAGCTGCGTCACCATGGTTATTTCCCAACAGTTCATTTTGGAAGAGGTGCAGGAAAATGTTACAAAAATAAAGCTTTGTGAGAGTCTTCCTAGACACCACTAGCAAATAGCAAAAGCTGCTGAAGGTAAGTGGAAGATGAAGGCAACGGAAAGAACAAAAGGCATAGCTTGTCTTTTTTTTCCTACTGATGTTCTGAGATGCCATTTCAAATGGGTTTATCTCAAAGCATACAGACACATGCTAGAGGCTGGGCATAATTATTTAGACTCACTGACTCACAGATGTTACCTTTAACCGGTTTGTCAGTTGCCATGCACCATCTGACAATCACACTGAAGACATGAAGTACAAGCAAGACTGCACGTGTACTTTCTAACTACAGTGCTGTATATTGCACCAAAGTGACTGTCAAAGAAATCTAAAGAGCAGCTCTTCAGGTAGATTTTTACACTAGTAAGACATAAAACAGGAGTCCCACATACTCACCTATGAGACACTGGCCCTTCGGTTTATGTACCAGGGTTTAAGATCAGAGACCTGCAGAGCTAAGGTGCCAAGGGTATCAAGCATTCAGAACCGTTATCCATATTTTGCTGTCAGACTATGAGGTCATATCAAAGAAGCTTTTGCACAAGTCTGTCCTTAACAGACAGTTAATCTAATCTTAACAGTGTGGATATTTCAAGTCATGATGCGTTTATAACGCTGTACATGTCACTAATCTAAAGAGTTTGCAGACACTCTGGAGGGACAGAATCAAAATTGTTTTGAAATCTGTTCATTGGAGAACTGTATCCTTTCCACGTGCTCTGTGACAAAAACAATCAAGACTGACAGACTGGAAAATCTCTTGTGTTGCTGCAAAAATATTGATGCCCTAGTATCTGCTAAATTAAGCCTATCTCTGCAGGTATTTGTTCTGCCCCACTAGCAGGAAGTAAAACAGGGAGTCAGAGTGATGCGTTCTAGGTAAAACTGAACTGTATCTCAGGATATCTGAATTTAGTAAATAGAGAGTAATTTACTAATTTTTTTACAGTTGATGTAAATTTCTATAGTAGCAAACATTAAGCTTCTTAGGAAGCACAGCAATGAAGCATCGCTGCCTGTGAACAACAAGGAGACTTGAATACTGTAACAGTCTTTGTTCTATTTAGTCACCTCAGCTATTATAAAATAGCACACTATGGACAGTAGCTATGTTCTGTCATGTTTTCTAAGCCACTTCAAAGAATTTCAGAACAAATACTTCAGATAAGGTGACGAAGGAAAATCCTACATATACAAATTACATTTACAATCAAGACCTATACTGCTACTACCATTGTTTAGACTTGAAATGACAAGAAGTAGAATTCAAGTGAAGCTTTAAAGAACAAACTGGCATATAATCCTAATATAGTTTCTTGCTTTTCATATATTTCCTGAAAGAGGATCTTGCAATATTCTTAACTATTTAACATTGCAGCTATGCCTAGTCACTATGATTAAGGGAGATAAACATATTCAGAATAATTCATCTCCACTAATTCTTATAAAGAAAATAAAATGAAATTAAAAAAAAAAGCATGCATTTTAAGCACATTGGCCCCTAAGATATGCTAGGAACTATGAAGTAATTACAGTTGCTTAGAATATCTTAAAAAAATATTGGCTGAAGTATTTCTAACTTCATTTAAGACACCAAATCACTGAAACCACACGCTTTGCTCAGGAAATACGTTAAATGTCTCTCCTCGAAAACAGGCTTGAAGGTGACAAAAAGGCACCCTTTTAGCTGAACAGTTATGCCCCTAAGTGTTTTTTGTTTAAGAAACAGAAGTCAAAGTTTCTGAAAGCATGGGTGAGATAGACATACCAAATTATCACAGCTAATTTTTCTAAAAGCTTTGAAATGTGCCAATTGAACCAAACTTGATTTCCTTTTTATTTGCCTAGATTTTAACTTTTCCTGTGCCAAACAAGGAACACTTCTAAAAGCTACATTTTTTCATGGAGTGGTCCATACTGCTTGGAATTTACATTTGCATGGAGGGCACGTGCAAGTTAGTACCCCACAGATGATTCCTGTTATATGTTTTCTGTTCATGATATTAAAAAACCAAAAAAAACAATGACATTACCGGACTTCATAGCAAAACCAGGAAAACTGAGCTTCAAAATTATGGGTTTAAAAGTAGACATATCAAACGCACAAACAAAAATATGGGAAGTCTTGGCACACACACCAGATTACATCTGTGAAATACTACAGACTTTGGAATATGCAGACCATGTAGATCCTAACACCAGTAAGCAATGCAGCACCTGAAGAGGTGCAACAGATAACAGTTCTATGCTATAATATCATGTTCTTCAAGACCATGACTGGATCAGGTGGAACCCTCTGATGAGAAGAGGAAAATTGTTCTTCCTCTTCAAGCTACCTCATTTTCAGGGAGGGAGTCTTCAGACTAGCATAAGGGAAGGCAGAGAAAGAGGTAGAGAGCAAGAAGAGCTCAGCAAGATCTGGGAACCTGCAGTTTATTCAAAGAGCAGGAGACTACTGAGAAAAGCAGATAGACAGTTATTAAGGGTAACAGCAGAATACCAGCTCTGGGGTTGACCATCAATGTTGGATATCAAGAGCTACGAAGGAAATCTGAAAATACCACCCTCTGTAATAAATTTGGTGAGTGATACAATATAGAATAAAAACTGAAAGTGTCCAAAGACATAATAGGACAGCAAAGTATCAAATTCTCAGTGAAAATGTGTTGGAAACGGGTGTCTGCTTCCAAAGGTTCCCCTAGAACACTTTGTCAGCCTATATTTTCAAATTAACTCTTAAAACACAATTTCTTCTCAGGACAATCTCAGATTAAAATAGGGTCCATTCTGTTTCAGATTGCTTCCTATCCCCACCTTCTTTCCCTCTACTATTTAATCAAAGTGTGAACGTTGCCATATTTCTGATGTACAACTGTCAAGAAAGGAAAAAAGCATTTGTAGCCTCAACTTTAAGTTTACTTTACTTTATGATAAAATTTCCCAGTCATCAGTGATTTCACCTGCTTTGCTTCCAGAGGTATTTACTGAAAGGGAAAAAGCCTTTCTGATGGCATCTGTGACAATAAAGTATTGGTATGCATTAGAAAAGCAGCATGACAGCCACAACATATGCGAGAGGCTGATTTTCCCTTCCCTCCCATTGGTATCTAGCTATTCCTGTTGCAGAGCTTAAGCCAGGCTACAACAGTGCCAAGCTTTAACTACAGATGAATTCTTTCCAATATATTTTTCAATGTCATTTCTAGACATATTTTACATTTTTATTGCAAATTCAATTCCCAAAGGAGCTCAAGCACTTTGCAAACTGTGAAGGACTGCACCTCAACAGATTATTAACTTTTGGAGTAAGAGGCAAGTAAATAGTTATCAGCAGGTGGCAACAGTTATGGGTAAAGGTAATTTGGGACCAGTACCTATCAGAAAGAGGTCTCCAATATATGTAACTTCATTAAAATGTAATTCAATACTACCAGGATATGAGCCATGGATTTTATAGTGTCATACTTCAGCACTTCTTGACAGACATTTTGTAACCACACTGAAGTTTCACAGTATGAGTTGTTAAGTTTATATGTTAAAGACATACAACACCACATATCTTACCTGAACTCAATTAGGGATAGCTTACATTGTCACACCTTTGCCAGATAAGCATGCCAGGTACAGATATTATTAACAGTTGAATAATCACAAGGTGTCTTTGAATAGGTATATAAAGACAGACTGCATAAAAATTCACAAGCTGTTTTCAAATTTAAGCAACAAAGGACCTTGAAAAATAACAAGTCAAACAAGCAGATTCTTCTAGTTACATGCTCTTTAAAAAAAAAAAAAAAAAAAAAATCATCCCCTGAATCTCATCTCAGTTCAAGAGAAATTAAAATTCTTTTACCTGGGAATTCATTTTACATTCTTCTGCCTTGCTCCCAATGCCACTGCCTCCTATAGGCTTCTTTTTGTAAGAACCTTCCATTCATAGGAAGTACAAAGTCCTAGTGATACCAAAAGTAAATAAATTGAACATTTTATTATTTAAGGTAATGAATTTATATTATATTCTGATGGCGTAATTTAAAAAACCAAGAGAAAAGTATCCTGGAGGATACTTGAAATGTGTCATATCAAATTAAATCTAAATGCAAAAACTACCCTTCCATTTTCTAAATGCAGAATGATTCCATGTTAAAAGTGTACATTCCTTCAAAGGAAAAAAGCTGACACAAGAGATGTAAGTTACCAACAGATAGAGGGAACAGTGAATTAAAGACTTATAGATTAATAAAGATTGGGAAATGTAATTTGGATGATAGAGTATCTTTGGGGTTTTCATGAAAAGGAACATAAGGAACATACGGACAATCGGTGTCAGATTTACACCTAGATATGATCGGATCACTGAATACTCCTGCACCTTTCAATACTGTTTCATCACACTATGCCCAAGAGGCACCTTCCAAATAATTCCTATTAGAGAATGAACTAATTAACTGCACAGAAAAACATTCAGAAAGTCCTGTCAGTATAAGTTAATGATTAAATCTGGCACATGGCTTTTAATGTTTTTGAAAAAAAGTTAGGTAAGATTTTCAATTAGTGTAGATTAAGTAGAGATTTACAGATTTCAAAGGCTTCCTAACAGTTTAACAACTGATTCAGATCTTCAGTAAAACATTATTTGATAACAGATGTTAGTCTCCTTTGTTTCTAAATCCAAAGGCAAGGAAGAATACCTTCCAAAACAGTCCTGTTTACAATTTTGTCTCAAGGGAG
>JAYKAV010001111.1:859405-924206 GCA_035582835.1 Phoebastria nigripes | reverse complement strand
TAAAAAAAAAAAAAAAAAGAAAAATTCAGAAATTACTTTCAGTAAAATGCAGCAGAGAGAGATAAATAAAAACACAATAGAATTGCTTGGTGTGATTTTGCAATCACAGCTTTCAGAAACAGAGAGCTGAAAAAGAATAAAAAGTAAGTTGCTTTCCAATAACATTGAAATAATAATGTGACAACTAGCCAGTCAAGAGAGGCAGAGAATGGGTAACTAGAGGAGAGTGACAGAACCAGCTTTTAGTGACATAGTGATAAAAAGGAGATAAAAAAGCAGCAGAAAACACCGATGCAAACAAGTATTTGTAAACAGCAGATAAAGAACAGCTGAAGGCAATAACTCAGGCTATAACATGGCTGATAAAGCAGTCTTGCAACATTCTAATCACCTACAGTCCCAGGACTCCTTTTTTTGTGAGAAGCAAATAACTCATTGTTTTGATAGAGCAGTAAATTTCATGCATAATTTTGAAGTGCTGAAATAAGATGCATCCCTTAGGAAAGCAGACAGTTTCCAAGTAATTGAGAAATGGACATTGGAAATGGAATTACAATGCAGTTTGGATAGAACAATTCCCGTATGGAGAGATTCCTGCAGAGCAGGATGTCCTCATTATTAGATGACTCTTGGTGCCCAGAAGCAGCATCGCTTCAGCTGTTTGACTCTGCACTGGTAATTTCTGATCATTCAACCTCACCTACACAGGAAGAGGGGACGTAACATAACAAAAGAACAATCAGGTACAGGTTATAAGAAAGGATATTTCTCATCCTTTAAGATACAGGCTTTATAGAAGTCTCCCACAGCCATCTATGGGTGCACATAAACTTTGGCAGAGGATTGCCAGAAGGCATTTGAGCATCTTAACTTGCTTCCTCCCTAAAAACCAGGCACATCTCAAACAGGTTTTACATATAACCGGGCTCCCACCCATACACTTTGCCAAATAAGCCCCTCAGAACCCACCTAAAGGGCACATAGATCTAGCTAATAAGGGTATGGCCAAAGCCCAGAATGAAATGTCACTTCAATACTGTTAAAAACTGTCTCTAAGCATTTGTCTTCATTGTGTTTAAGTGACCCTGAAGTATAGAGAAGTATGTGGATGGACCTTGGGCCAATAATAAATTCAACAACAATGGAGCCTCAGAATGCAGATGGGTGACAAACATGTTGGAAACAAATTAGACACAATAAAATAATTCAACGTTAGTCTTTGTATAAATAATTTGTTACTGACATTAATTGTACCTTTCCTCTCAGATTTCTGTGAGGCTACTCTCTATCACATAGTTTCTAATTTGCCTGAAGCCTTGTGAGGAAGCAGCATGTGCAATAACACAGGGCGATGCTTCCCATAGTTCCCTGCTGTTACATTCTAAATGACACTTCTTTGCACAGACTCATCCCTCTTTTCTAGACATATGTATTAGAAGTAGAGCCTTTACACTTGCTAAAGGCTTTTGTCATCTACATACTGTATACAACAGATGAAAGCTAGCATCGGGAAAGAATCAGAATTCATAGCTTTGAGAAGACATTCTAGCTTTGCTATACATAAAAATATCCCTGCATACTCCCATTAACAATAACAAAAAAATACAAGTATGAGTCTCCTCTCTGAGCATTCAGCCCTAAAATTGTCCCAGATCCTGACAAACAGCATGAATTAAATGAACGAGATCAGAATGAGAACAGAACAGGAATCAGATTTCTAAGCCTCTCTGGAGGGTGCCATATCTGCACACATGTTGATAGGACTATTCCCTTTACTTTGGTGATTATACTGCAAACTGTTTATAACTCTTTCCTAGACTAATAAAAAATGCACCTGAATAGAGCTTCACCCACTGAGAGCCTACAAGTTCTTTATGCACGAACTTTCCCTTCATAAAAGAGATTCCTAACTGTTTCCACTGACCTGTTTGGGGTTTTTTTGGTGTTTTTTTTGTTGTTGTTTTTTTGTTTTGTTTTGTTTTTGGTTTTTGGTTGTTTGTTTGTTTTTTAAGGTTTATATGACAGTAATATCTTTTGGTGTACATCTGACAAAAGTGCATCAAGCATTAAAGATGGCAGAAGATTAAGAGCTATGTGATATTCTGGTCACCCAAAAACTTTTTATAAATTGACAATCATTCTCATCCTTATGAATTCAGCCTTTTGCTTCCTTAGCTGTAAGTAATTCTAAGAGGAGTCAAGCAAAACGGAATTAGGTGACACTAAGTAAATTTTAGGGACTCATTAACCTGTCATTCCATATGAATTTTGGTTCTTGACTGTACCTAGTGAAACTGGGGAAAAAACCCAGCAACCCATAGGGGTGTGCATGCAAATTTTAAGCCTTATTAACTATCAGTCACTTATTAAGAGAAGTCCTGAAACATAGCAGCAGAATTTCCTCATCTTGAATCATTTTGACTGATAGAAAGATTTGGACATGGTGTCTACTGTTGTTCTACAAGGAAGAAAATATTGTTTCATAGTGTGTTGTGTGTGTTTAAGTGTTCTTTGTTACCTTGTGTATTTTTCTGCAAGATTCCTGCCAATTTAGCACGGTAGCAAGTCTCCTGCAGAAACTGCACATGGAAAAAGAGCTGTAACCTAGGAAGCTTTTCCCCACTGGTACTCTTTAGGCTCTGACTGAAGAAAAGTCAGTTGAGAGAACCCACGACGAATCTCAAATTCCAAAGCCAAAACTGAAAATTTGGCAGGTATCAAGTCTTAACCTGCTGAGCTTCACTCTGCATGTTTTAAGGTACGAGCGCTCCCCTGTGCAGGGGCAGAAACCTGCTGAACTTGCACATCTTTTTGGAAGCTGTCCAATTCAAATATTTTCATTGGGTACCCACCATTCAGTCTGAGTAATAATTTATCCCTCCCTCTAATTAACCACAATTTACTGGTTCAGTTGAATTTACATTTTCCACAGGCTCTTGAGAAGTGAAGATTTGAGTATTGCTGTTGCCACAAATCAGTTGGCCTTAGTTACAGTTTAGTTGTGGCTTGCTTTATTTGTGAAGGATTTATTAGGATGAGGTGCACAACGAATATTCCTATACCCACTGGAGCTGGGTTCTGCCATAATATTTAAATCTTTGGCACGTATTTCAAGCATATATACAAATTTTATTAAATTTACGTAATTAGTCAAGCATTTAGAGGCACAACTCAAGGTCAAAACTACCAAATATTAAGTGCTAGATGATTATTTAATCTTGTATCTGTAAAACATGCAGTTTGTTTTTGATATCTAATCTTCATGGCTTAAAGAGACATGGAGCAAAATAAGGCACATATCCCTTGTTTGATTAGCAAGCTACTTCATCATTGGATGCATACATTTTTTCATCCTGTTTTAGAACATGCAGGTAGACTGTAGAAATGTTGTTTTCCTCCTGGTTTCTTACTGATCTAATCCATGTGGGCTTATTTCTAAAGACAGTCTCTTAACTGAGTTCGCATCTTTTTGTACAGCAATGTTAAGAGAGTATCTAAAGCAAAACAATAAAGGGACTTGAAGTAGTTGGTTGAAATCCCAGAGAAAGTTTTAAGAATAAGGTTGATAGAGACACAGAATCTCTTTTTCTTCTGTCATCTGCTATAGCTGGGGGAAAAAGCCAAAACCAAAATATGAAGGATTAAAGTCCTTTTGAAGTCAGAACACAGCCGCATACGAGACTGTATTTTCTGATTTCACGAGTGTCTGTGTGGTGTTTCTCCTCACTGTGGAGTGCAGGTCTCCCCCACTGTTGTAATAACAAAGTTAATTTTTAGATCTTTTACCCCTTCAGTTACTTGAAAAGTTTACAACTATACTAAAATTTCCCCTAGTATTAGGCCAGCAACACTAAAATGTTAATTGCTTATAAAAAATATTAACCTAAAAAATAAACTTCTGACATTCATTCTCATCACCTGTTCTTCACAGGTGTTTGTTAAAAAAAAAAAAAAAAAAAAAACAAAAAACAAGCAAACAAAAAAACAGAATCAAATTTTATCCTAAGGATAGTGCTGAAAAGAAGGAACTATGATCACTGAATTGCTGAAAAATGCTTGAATGTTTTCAGAGGCATAGGCCTGAGTCACTTAAGCATTTAATTCCTATTGATCTTAATAGAACTCAGGCACCTTTATTCCTTCATGCATCTGAGACTTGCATTCTCAATGCCTTTCAATCATGGTGAAAAAATGTACCCTATCACTTGCTAAATAAGTTCACTGTAGGTCGCATTTGTGTCAGCTTTCATATGGGCAATGCTAGCAAAAAGCACAGTAGTCATTTTCATGTAGCTTGGGGCTTGAAACAAGCTCTCACTTATACAGGAGTAAATTCAGGGTAATTCCATTTACTCCATTTGATTGGATCTGGCCTCTTGCCTCTGACACTGCCTGTGGTAAAAAAAAATGCACTGTAACATTTTTTCCCCTCCAAAATACGATTGCATTTTAAGCAGAACGCTTACTAAGAGGAACGTCGAGTTTTTACACCACTTACAGAGATTGCTAGCCTCTCTGTATGGATATTTAAGCACAAGCAACCAAAATTATTTTTTGTAAAATGAGAGGGGGAAAGTCATGCACATACATAACGCTTGCTACAGAATACCTTCCCCTTACACACACAATTACTTTCCCCTACTCGCCCCCCAAAAAAGAAAACAGAAGTCTAAACACACAAGATGCCTGTAGTTATGCCACCGCATAAACTATATTGACAAGGGCAGAAAGATCCATGCTAAGGATTAGTACTCCAGTAGTTAAGAGAAAAAGAGAAGTCAGACACCTAAACCTCTTTTCTGGCACGGTAAATTATTTTTACTTTTTTGTTTGCTCTGACGTAACTATTCCCAGCAGTAGCCTGCCAGGCAGGAGCAGGTGTACAGCTGTTACTGTGCCAGGTAACTCATCACTGAAAAGGAGAGCCAATTTTAAGCACCTGCAGAACACCTTCTATCACCCCCTTAGCAGAGTTTCAAGTTTGGCATATCTTTGTGTCACTACTCTTGAAAATTTTGGCTTTGCTAATTAAATATACAAATATTCCATAATAACTTACTTGCAGTTCCCTGTGATAATTATTCTTTCCACTGAAAATTATGGCAACTGGAATCCTCTGCACTGCAGCACATACTGTGTACGCCAAGAAAGAAATCAAAGTGTGTCATCACTGTTGATAGAAGGATAAATATAGTTGAAGTCAGATTAGTATTTCCAAGATTACTCACTTCTACTTCAAAAGAGAAGCAAAGATCATGTGCAAAATGACAGCTACCCATCTGGGACTAGAAAAGTCACCATATGGATGCCTTTTTGCTAATTATAGATAAATTTTTGAACTAAGGGATTTAAAAGTAGGGATCTGTCAGTTCAAAAATATACTTCCTCTCCTCCCTCATTCAGGCAGTGCTTTGGTGCTGGCTAATCAATTAAGCAGAGCATCGGATCGCATAGATTTGCTTCACCTTTAAGAAGGCAGTTTTCTCCTACTTCATGTAATATGCAGTCACATTTGTATCTCAATTAAAGGAAATTTGTTACAATGATTCCTTCTTTTTTTCAGATCAGAGGAACCTCTATAATCTTTTAGCCCAACAGCCCACATATCAGAGGCCATGAGACTGCCTTATATTACTGCTTCATGTACGATATCTCTATTTGAACTACAGCATATACTCCTGAAAAGCATCCCAAGTGGATAAAAGATGTTTCAATAACATAGTTATCACCCAAGGTAAGTTCTTCCAAGAGCAATTAATTGACATAAGTCATTAAGTATGTATTCCTAACGATGTGCAAGTTGGTTCCTCTTCCACTATAAGATTTTTTTTTTTTTTTTTTTTTTGTGGTATTGTTGTGGTTTAACTTGGCAGGCAGCCAAACACCACACAGCCGCTCACTCACTCCCCCCTCCCCTCAGTGGGATGGGGGAGAGAATCGGGGAAAAAAAAAGTAAAATTCATGGATTGAGATAAAGACAGTTTAATAAAACAGAAAAGGAAGGGAAAATAATGATGATAATAATAATAATGATAGAATATTCAAAAYGAGTGATGCACAATGCAATTGCTCACCACCCGCTGAGTGATACCCAAGCAGCGATCGCTACTTCCTGGACCACGCCCCCTATTTATATAATGAGCATGACGTCACATGGTATGGAATACCCCATTGGGCAGTTGGGTCAGCTCTCCAGGCTATGCTCCCTCCCAGCTTCTTGTGCACCTGGCAGAGCATGGGAAGCTGAAAAGTCCTTGACTAGTAGACTACTTAGCAACAACTAAAAACATCAGTGTGTTATCAACATTCTTCTCATACTAAATCCAAAACACAGCACTAGGAAGAAAATTAACTCTATCCCAGCGGAAACCAGGACAGGTATTTTGTCTGCTGAATTGACCGATTAATTCTCTACCAAATTACTGAATTGGCTGCATGTATTTATAGACCAATCACATTGTTCTTCAGCCTTTGCTTTGATACACTAATAGAGTAGGCTTCTTGACCTTGGGAGATGTTTTCTATATTTTAAGTCAGAAAAAAAGAGCTCCTCTAAACTCTGCAACTTTTGGCCTCCTTCTAGAACTGCAAACACTAGACGATACTCCAATAGCAATTATATCAGTGCCAAATGCAGAGGCTGCACAGTCTTTTCATGCCTGCTTAGCATTTTATAGCATTTATACATGGATTGCATTAGCCTTTATGTCACTACAGTAGAAATTACCTTCAGCACATAAGGTAGCTGATGTGAATAAACTGCATCCCTAATCAATGGGGAGAAACAGACTTTTCAGAGCACTCATACTATGCTCATAACCTCTGATAAAGCCTCTTTTTTCTCCCCTCTTGAGTACACTAAATGCTAGGCAGGGCAAGTACACTGGATGTCACCCCTCCCTCCCAAATGTGCTAGGGGTGGGGAGGGGTGTGGGGAAGAGTTAAAAAAATACAGTTAAGTTGAGTTCTGACCAACAGCTGTGCTCTTCACTCATCTCCAGAAGAGTTTAAGACACATCATAGCATCTTCAGCTGTACTTTACCCATACGAACCCAGTATGAGTTCTAGTTAACATACAAGTCAACATACCAGAGACATTTTTTCCATGCTTTCCTTCTCCTGTCCTGGTAGAGTCTTGCATTTTGTCCATCATTAAACCAAGCACCTATGACTGTTATGCACAGAATTAGTCCCTGTACCTGCCCTAGACACACCTGAGTGTCTGCTTCCTGAAGATCGCCAACAGTCATCTTTGACATCTACACATCAGTGAGACTGAGGATGAAAAGGCAGGTGGAAATGGTAATTGCACCTGATCCATTTAGTTTACTACTTAAAAGACAGCAATTTCACCTTGCAGAGTCCCCAGTTGTCTCAGGAGCTAGTGCTTCCAGGGAAGCAGGCTGCCTGCAGGTTCAGGGAAGGTGCTTTCAGCAGCTGGTGAGCAAGGGCCTATATTTCTGCTTCTACCATTACCTTCCCTCACAGCCCAAGGGGGAAAAAAACATAAAGCGATAACCACAAGAAATCAATTCTTTTACTTACATGACTTTTAATACAGGTGGCAATGATCTAGCACAATGACTGTCTACTGAGTAACATAATTCTCAATTTGAGCATTAGTTAAGTAATCCTTTATCCCGGATATGATTCCTATCCCATCAAGGAGCTAGCTTAACACAGCATTTTTTGTTCCAACTATAACATTACACCATTTAACTACAAGAGTTAGTTCTGTCCTCATCACTGGAGCCTTATTTCCAATCATGTTGTTATGAACAACTTAATAGCTTATACTTTATCCATGCCATGAAATCTAGAAGTTTAACCATGCATAAAAGCCTTTTGACTGTTGCAGTCACACTCCCAAACAAAGCACGTCCATCTCCACACAGACCACAACCTGCAAAACCATCTTACACCACTTCAGTCCCTATTAGCTTCAAGTTTTCCTCATCTTATCATGGAGTTTTCCACCCTTGCTTTCAAGAAGTGAAATTACAGCACACAAATGATTTAGTCCTTCAGCTAAAGGAAGTTAGTCAGCCTTCCAAAGAAACATCTAAAATTCAGCTTTAAACTCAATCTAACATCCATCCCATGGACAAGAGAAGTAGTTTCAGCAAAGCAGAGGTAAGACAAGGCACTAAAATTCTAGGCCTATATTCTGAGCTATCTGCTTTTACACACAAAACTAACCTGCATCTGCCCTAGTCACTCTCCTCACACTCTCCTCAGCAACCATCTTAGTTCACAAGCCCCTACCACATTCACGCTCCAGCTGATATCCCAAGGAAAGGCTTTTCCTTCCCCTCATGCCCTAAAAAAAAAATCAAGCAGTCCTTCCATTACAGCTCTCTATTTATCCTCGTCTCAGCTGTGGCCCTCTAGTAACACCCCAGCCCTTTTATGTGCTTCAAAAATCACTCACAGGTAAAGCAGTTGCACTCCCACTCAGCACTGCGCAAGTACAGCCACTGCAGCCCAGCAGCAAATGAACCCCTCCAAAGTCCACAGTGAGTTAGGCAGCAGGCCACAGACACCTTCTTTTAAAACTTTTCCACGCCTCCTGAGACAGGCTCCAACTTCTCTGGGCTGGCCACTTCCATGCCCTTGGACACAGCCTCCTGCCCAGCAGCTTCACCTCAACTGCCCACAGGTCCCACTGCCACCCCCAGAGCCCCCTCACAGGAACCTGCTCCTCCCTTCCCCACCTGCAGCATCTGCTCATCATCCCCCTCAGCTGGGGCTTCCAGAATTTTCTTTTGAAGACTCAAATTAAATTGAGGCGTCCTTATTCGTACAAAAAGCTCGACTTTAAAAAAAAAAAAAAAAAAGGGGGGGGGGCTAGATTTAGGAGTTGTAGCACTGAGCTTTCTGAGCTTTTAAATACATAGCTCTGAATTGGGTCTAGAAACCTTAGTGAGAGGCACAGAAAGGCACGGGGAGTCACAGGCCTCACAACAAGATCCTTATCTATTAGTACAATGATCAAAGAGCTGCCTAAAGGCAGCATGAACAGAAACATTCAGGATAAGCTCCTGAAAAACTTACCTTTCATGAGAGTCAATAGTTTACGTGCTACTGAAAGGCAGCATCTGCTCCCACTTGAAGTTTGCAAGGCCGAACTTGAAAGAATTTAAAGGTTTGTTTTTGCTTTAAAAGATCTGTGGTTGCCGTCTCTGCCCTGTTGTGTTCAGGAGAGCACTAATCTGGAATAAGGGAGTCAAAGTCAAGCCTCTTGCTTATCTGAAGAAGTAACAGTAAAAACTCACTTTTCTCACCTTTCTGGAGAGCAAACTATTTTCACGACTCATCTAGGCTTTTCTTTACCCCTTCTATCAAAGCCATACCACTCTACAGAAAGTAACAGCAGATTTATGGGGCTGGAGAAAGGGAGCAGAACTCTGCCCTAATGAGGTGAGTGGGGATGGGTAGGCAGAAACTGCTTCAAACACAGCATAAACTTCTGTATCCCCCATATTCTGGTTTTTTGCTCTACTAGGCTGGATTTTTAAACCAGATGACTGTACAGTAGATCATGCTTTAAAGCAATTACCTCCAAAATGTACAAGCATTTTAGTAAAGTATGTAATATTTTTTGCCAACTGATACGTATTGCGAACTAACGTGTGGGATGCTAACATCCCATTTACATATTTCCCAGAGATGTCAATGTGTTACAACAGAAATCAGGTTAGTTCTTTGCTGCTTTCGCCAGGCTTAGTTTGCTTAGGATGGCTTCTTTTGCATTCAGCTGGAGGACCATTAGGACTGAGGAAGAAATTTCACATGGAGTTTCTACTGAAGAAAATACCTCTCCTAATTCCCTGATGCTGTCCTCTGTCTTAACATGAAACTCAGGGAAAGAAAGGAGGAAATCCCTTAGAAGAACAAAGAGAATTTAGCCTGTCTGCTGGTAAAAGCATTGGTATTGATGGAGTTAATGGATTGGCACAATGAAGTTGTTTATCTGCTGAAAATATGAAGCACAATGTGAATCATTACAATTCCAAAGAAAAGAAGATATATTTGAAAATAAAAAACAGCATATGCTTATGCTTCCTTAAAATTAGCTTCAGGCCACTTGTTTGTATCCCATGATAATACCAAGCATGAAACAAAAGAAGAAAGTTTCTATATTGTAAATTTCCTTTAGGAGAGAGTCCAAAAGTACATGGGTATGCAATGAGCACTGCTCAGGAGAAAGCATCTCCGAGGTTCTGTTCTGCCAGAACTGCTAGTAATGCAGCCACTTAAATACACTAACTAGAAAGCTTGGTGTTTTAAATGTAGATCATCCCTATGTAGGGAACAAGTAATGTGAATTTAGGTCCTTTTGATGCAATGTTAACTTTCTAAATATATGCAGATATATTTAGGAGAACAGGATGTAACGCAATTAACTGTCCATCCATCAAGACAGTTTAGTAAAAAGGTACTTCAGAACAAATGGCATGGCGTGTGCAGTGGGGCGTGTTTGTGTGTGTTATAAGTGTACAAAATTTTAATCACAGACAAATTGTGCATTCTGATGTACTGACCCAAATTAAAGCAATTAGCAGACATATACCCTATTCAGCATGTTATTATACTACAGAGTTAATGCTATTATACATATCTACATCTAAGGCAAAAAATGTTTGCAAGCAACTACAAAATGAAATTGTCAAACCCTGAACAGAATGTTAGAATATCAGTCCAGATGAAAATCAATATACTTTATCTGAAAAGACTTTAATAAAGCCACTCATGAATTCATGGTCTATTTCTTTGCCTTAGCACAGACTAACAAATATCAAAGTAGTTAGAATATGTAACTTGAACAACAAATAGATTTTCTTCCATAGAACTTTAATTGGTAAGGGTGCTCTACATTCAACCTACCACTCAAATCTACTGTGGATATCTGAAAAAGGAACTTATTTCTTACACCACGCATTGTGCCATATATCATCTGTACTAAATACCACCTCTAACCTGCATTACAACAATGATTTTGCTAATAGGTTGTTCCGATGACTTTTTTTTTTAACTTCAGTATTAAATAATACAAAGAAAAGGGAAGAGCCTTGCCTGCATAGAAGAAGTATTTGTTTCTCTGCTCAGTATAAATAAAATTTTGATAAGTTTTACAAGATGAAAGGTTTTCTGTTTTCCTTAGTAGGACATTTCTTCTCCAGGCAATATTCTCAAGTTTTATGTTTATAAGAAGTAAAAGAATTCTTATGTGACATCATATGTGTCCAATGTGCTTTGCAAACCTGTAAAGTCACAAAATTGAAAATAATGCACCTGTCTAACAGACTGGCTGAACAACTAGGCATTCTGATTGTTTGCACAGCAAAGAAAAAATAAAAAATCAGAGCAAGTTGGCAGCACAGCAGCCTCATTTGCACTCTGTGGGGACTGGGCTGGCACCGATCAAGAAGGGGTGGCCTAAGACCTGTCCCTTGTGTAGAGCCAACACAAGTGGAGCTGCTGATGAGGTGATAAAGGCTCCAATGTGGCACTACCTTGGAAATGTGTTAACTCCAGCCACCACGGGAAATATCAGATGTCAGCAAGCATAAGGTACTTGTAGGAGGGCTGGCAAATGAAGGCCTCTCATTAATCTCTTACAGATGAATGATGCCTTTGCTACAATCTCACACAGGTGTTAAGGAGCCAACTTGTCTTATGTTTATTATCCAGAGTACAAGAACCTGCACTGAAATCAGAGAAGCTGCCACTGAAGATGTGCTCCTTCTCAGTGGAATATGTCTTGATCTTCTCTAGCATAGCTAGAGGAAAGGAGGAAACTTCACAGAGGGAACCTATTTCTCCTATGCAGTAACCTAGGATTTTGTAGTTCAAATAAATATTCAGCCCAGCTTCTAAAAAAAATATAAATTCTAGTCTCAGTAAGTACTGATTAAGCTTTTAAGAACTATGAGAACTTTAATTGCGGTGGGTTTTTTTTTTGTGTGCAAATGTATTATTAAGACAATTAACAACAGTTTCTAGCTTCAAGCCGTGGCTGTGTATGGCAACTTCTCTGATGACTAGATTCCAGTGAAACAGTCTACACACTGTCCATTGAACAGAAGGACAACTTCTAGATTAAGGTACTGCCAAGGCTTAGTCAGGAGATCAGAACTCCTTGCTCTTGTACCAATGAAAAAAATTTTGGGAATATAATGTGTATTCATTTATGATCTTTGCTTTCACCTGAATCTCATGACACTGTGTACATTACTCATAACACGTGACCACAGTAACAATGACATTACAATAGGACAGATTTTGAAAACCTTACTTGTGCTGCTTCATATTGTACCAGGGAACTAAGAAATATCGGCCCCAAGTGTGCCAGAAGTTGACCCCTTCAGTTTTCTTTGTTGTTGTTTCCTCTCATTGCTACTATTTTACATAAATGGAAATGCAACTGCATCAGCAAATCAATATTATGAAATCTTTAGACATAATGATACTTAGATATTTAATAATATTTTAACTTTAAACAATTAAGACTTTCAAAACTATATTTTTGAAATGCATACAAAAATCTAACTATGGTGGTATGAAGTATAACCAAGGTAATCAAAACAAATTCTACTGTTTGATCTGCTACACTGCCCAGCGTACACACTTTGAACGTAATGCTATGAGGTGCTACACAGTTACGTCTAGGAAGCTTAGAATGTTTGATTGCTGCTGTTTTCTGGCTAATTCCTGGAACCGATGTGTGCTCATGTAATAGAAGGTTATCATAATGCATAATCTTGTGCAGCAGCAGCTCCAGACTGTGGAACAAGTTTTAGCCTGAGTTGGCACTATTATGCTACAAGATGTTACTACACATTAACACAGTCTGACCTAGAAAAAAAGTGATGTTTGACCTGGCATTCGTGTCACTGATGTGTATGGTTTATGCCACTAAGAGCTGCTGGCCTTGCCGCTTTGTTTACAAATATAGCCCAAGCGTGGATTTCTTCAGGAAGCTCCGAGAAAGTTCAGCATAGTTTTGCAGATTACTGGAGCCAAAGCCAGAGTTCAGAAGGCACGCTGTTTTGACCATTTATTCAAAATGCACTTCCAAACCCTTAGTTTCATCAAGGGTAGTGAAAAGTTAAGGCTGCCATTCAAATAGTTATGCCTTGTAGAACAGTCTGTATAAACTTATCCACTGTTTTGACACCCATGCAACATTTAATGTCAGTGGGTTAAACCACAATACCATTTTTGTATAATCATTTTAACAAAGCATTATTCTTCATTGGTATGTGATGTTGCCATGATGGTCTCATAAAGGGAAGTCACGGGCTGCTATTAAAAATGTGAAGCACAGTGACTGTGCCTTAATACACAGTGTTTCAAGCTTCCCATGAAAATTTAATAATTTTTGATGTTTCAAAGAAACATCTGACTTAACAAGTGCTTGTGCCATTACTCACATGTATTTAAGCATGTGACATTGTTGTCATTTCTTCTTCCATTTCCACGCTCTGGTGAACATAACAGAGAGAATAGAAAAATTCCCAAAAAATGTCTTCTAGTCCCTATGGGCTGAGGACAAAACAAAGATAAACATACACTTCAAGGCATGAAGTCATTCAAGAAAGCTGTAGTTTAAACTTTCTTCTATCTTTTACTACTACAGCTGTTATACAACAGACCAAGATCAGAAGCACAGCAAATGGGAGACAGGCCCTGACTCAGTACATATGTGTGGCTTAAAAAGTGGGTTTGAGTTCAAAAGGAAACTCCTCAGATCTAAATAACGTATAAAAAAATCTTGACACCCCAGAAAATTATCAGGGAACCAAGAAGCAGGTAATAGGATTGTTCTGTACATTCTGTCAGTAGCCCTTTCTCACAGGATATAAGAAATGAGCTTTTCTAGCAGATGGAGAGAAAGGAGGGGCACGGTACATTCTCTTTTTAAGGAACCTTCTCCCAGAAAAGTAGTTTGACAGGTAGGTATAAGTTAACATAATTTACACATTTCTACAGCTTGGGTAAGCGTAGCCTTTTAGTGCAGGATGATGTAACCTATTTGACAAGAGGCTTGAAACTGAGGAAAGATGAAAGAAGATGCAAAAGGAAAGAGCTACAGTATGTGATGTGCAACTTACACCATTATTCCTATCACCTCTGTCCCCCAGCTCTCACAGATTAGGAGTGAAACACGATCTGCATATAAATATGAATATATTGAAAGAGCCATAGGCAGCAACCAGGGGAGCAATGAAATTGGACAAGTATTTGAAAGACACTTCAAAGAGTTTTACCCTAGAGAAGAAGATTTGATTTTTTTTTTTATCTGATTTTTTTTTCCTCTTATAGTGCATTTGCACTACAAGAAAAAACTGTTTCACCTTCATTCTGTGCACCGAGGAACAAAACCAGCAAATTTGGGAGATCACCTATTATATCTTGGTTTTTATTACTCAGTGTAAAAAAAGTAAACTTCAATATTTCATCCCAATTTCCAGCGGAAGTCATTACTACATACTATTTTATTTTCCAACTCTCTTAGAATTACTAAATCATTCCATTGGCCTGGCTGGCTTTTTTATTTACTACCTTTAACACAAGTCTAGTTGGAAGCCCTCCTTTCCAAATCTATATTTAGAAAGTATATTCACCAGATATAAAACATAAGCAACATAACATTTTCCTCATTGTATTTAAATGGCATTTATCATACAAAGCTGTGTAACCTTACAGTTTCATATGTTACAGAACTTCAATAAAAATTCTGACAAAAACCATTCCACCAAATGCGTATCTGTAACTTCCTTCCCAGTATTTACATAACCTCCAGCAGGTGAATAAATGGCAGATGAAAATACCTTTTTTCCTGGAAAATTTTTGGAGCCTTCTGCTGCAATATCCAGGACCCTGCAATGAATCTCTGCCATAGAATGAGCTAAAAAAAGCAGCAACTCTTTTACTGGCAGGATCGCTAAAACATAACTGTTCAGGTTATGCACTTACCGTGTTAATAGTACAGACTGTGTTAAAGAAGTTGGGACGTAGTAAGTGATTGAACTTCTGTTATTTGTGCCACTTATTAACTTCCAGATATAGAACGTGTGAGAGCAGGAATAAGGTGGGCAAAGAAAATTCAACATCATGTGTTAGTGCATTACACCTAGCTACATGACAGATGGTTATAAATCTTTAAACTTCTATGACTGTTTGCAAATAGCTAACTCAAAAAAAAAAAAAAATGTAAAAACCACTGTAACTACATTATTTCAGTGTTCTTGTACCTATACACTGGTGTGTGAGGAAACCAGGGCGCAACTCCATAAAAACTCTGATGTGTAGAAGTACTTTTTCCTCCAGCCTGTGTGCCGTTCTCTGATAGCTGATGCTTATCCTCTGCACTCCCCTCTCCTCATGGTGCCTTAGATCTCCTGTCTCTGTGGGGAGCTCTTTCTTCCTCCTCAAACATAGCCCTAGCAGTGTGTGTAGCTGTATAATACCCTCCTTGTTTCTAAATATTTTTACAGATCTCCAGGATCTTATCACTGAACAGCTTAGGCAGTCACAGAAACAGCTAGAGACAAAATTAGGGCCAACATCTTGTGATCATCCGTGCCTCTATAGGAATCACTAAGCTAAGGCATTTGAAAATGTTAATTTGTTTTGAGGAACACATTTTTAATTTTTTTTGTTAGCTTATTCTGATTTTTTTTCCTGCATGCTACAATATTTAAAACTTTTATAACAGTTGGTGTCTCATATCAAGGCAAAAATAATATACTTTCAGCTGTCTTGCTTTGTATGGAGCTTTTAAAGAACCTTTATTATCTGCAAACAATAATTGACAACTCAACACAGAATTACTACGTGTGATTTTTTTCCTAAGGGTAAACAGATTTCTTTCTTTCGTTTTGTCATTCTTTTTTCTCTCAGTATACTTTATCCTTCCCACTTGGGTAGCCTCCAAAGCTCTGACTTTACATCCCCTATGTACATACTAAGAAAACCACAGTTGACACCAATAAAATAATTCAGATTGGAAGGGATCTCTAGAAGTTATCCCGTCCAGCCCCACTCACAGCAAGGTCAACTTCAAAGTTAGATCAAATTGTTCAGGCCCTTGTTTGATTATCTCCCCAGATGGAGATTCCACAATATCTCTGGGCAACCTGTGCCAGTGTTGGACTGCCCTCACCATGAAAAATCTTTTTCATTATATCTAGTTGGAATTGTCCTTGCTGCATCTTGTGTCTGTTGGCCTTAGTTCTTTTGCTCTAGAAGACTATGGCTCTGCCTTCTCTATAACCTCGCATTAGGTAATTGAAGTCAGCAATTAGATCCTCCCTGCCTTGGCCTTCTCTTTCTAAGACTGAACACACGTAGGTCTCGGTCTCCTGGTACGATGTCCTCCAGCTCCCTAATCATCTTCATAGTTCTCAGCCACGCTGGCTCCAGTATGTCAATGTCTTCCTTGTACTGGGGGTCAAAAAGGACACAGTACTCCAGATGTGGGTGAAAGTTAAGTTTGCCTCAGTTTCTTATTATTCAGCTATATTTAGAGTAAGCCAGGTATTTAACTTCCAGTTATCTCCCAGTATCTGCAAGCCACAAGGAATTCTTGCCAGTTCTGTGGCTGGATAGTATTTTAGGGAAAGGCCTCAAACAAGATGAGTTTCATATGCGTTCGGAGTAACAGTAGCAGTAGTCTTCCACAACTATCTCAAAAATCAAATAATAATCTTTTCCCCTTTGGTATGCATACATATCCCATGCATCCTGGGATGCATGTGAAAATAATCCTAGTCCAAATCTAACAAAAGTAATATATTTAAAGCAGTATATAATGTTTAAGAAAAACACAGTAAGTTAATGAAGGAAAGTAACTCTCTCTCTAAAGGTGGGGTATGTTAGCAGTCTATCCTCTCCATTTGTCTCTGTTTCTACCATACATTAAAGGGGCCTATCAGCAAGGTAGCTAATCTATTTCCACAGCAGGCATTCTATAAAACTTCTGTGTTACACATATGAAGGTGCTTGTGAGGTTCGTAAAATATAACTCTGGTTCAGAGCTGAGAGGACATCCCTAGTTTGTATTCAGTTTATAAACTGTTCTTTGAGTACAGATTGATTTTAAAGAAATGAGAAAAAGACCAAATGAAAAGTAGTAATGATTTCAAGTCTGATCAATTGAAAGTAAAGATTGAAAATTCCTTTACCAGTCTGTTCACATATTTGTTCTCTGAAACAACTCTCAAAGGAAAGGGCCTAATAAATAACATTTAATCATAGATTCAGGGCTCCTATACAGAAAAGCATAAGAACTAGAAACAGAGACAGAAATGTTGGTCACAGAGGGACAAATATATCCCTGTTCTAATTCTACTGGAACCTATAATCTTGAATTAGATCCACAGAATACAAACTTGAACAGATATTTCAGTAATAATTCAGTAGCAGATTTTATGAAAGAATAGTTATTCAATGAACATCAAGTGCAAGTGATAACAACAAGGTTCAAACTGCCTCAAAGGATCTTCTTTGAAATAAATAGAACTAAGTTAAGTCCCTGTTCAAAGTATACTCCCATATCTAGCTTTGGGAAATGAAAATCTAACCCCTCTCATTAGCCTACTAAGTACCTTTTCACACTTGCAAATTCTCAGGAGCCTTTGTAACATGGAATCGTAGAAGCTAATGTGCAAAACAATTACATGAGCGTAGCCCGGATCAGTTAATCTGGTGTTTTGTAATGCCTTCAGCTTCAAGCACTAATTGTTCAATGTTCTGTTCTCCAGAATATATTCACAAACAATTCCCATGAGCCTGAAAGTCCTTGGTAATTACCCCAATGATATCCATTCCTGCTCTCCTATCATCTAGTTCTGTGATTCACCTCTATTACTCCTCCACGGACAGTCTTTGCTGAAGACTGTCATCCTCTTGATCTAATCCAGCCCCTCCCCTCTCCATCCCCAAGAGACTGAGTCCAAATCACCATAATCTTCATTCCAGAAAGTAAGAAGTCTGATGGAGGAAAACAAAGCAGTTCCCTGTGACAGAATTGTAGGCTGCCAAAGTCCTCCTGACAGAACGTATAGATCTTGTTCCACCAGACACAGGTGTAAGGGCAAGGTGACCCACTTACTCCAGGGTGTATTTTACCCAGTTGCTGGGGCTTTTGTAGGTGCAATCACAGCATCAACCATTTATGTAATCAAAACACAATCCTTCAACCCAAATAATGTGTTATCTTGTGGAACACTAACAGGAGACTATCATCTGTCCTAAGGGTGAAATAAAGCAAGTGTGAAGGACGTATACTACATACTCTGGCTGATTGGTACACCTGATCTGGACCATGATTCTGGATCCAGGTGAAGCTATAGCACTGAGAAGAGTTATTAATGATCACCTGATAAAGCCGTAGCTTAACTTTGAAGAAAGATGTATTGATAATTTTGTGATGTCCTTGCAATAGGCAAGTATGACTCTCTATGTAACTATAGCAAGCTCTTATGGCACAGTGCCTTCTAGAAAAGTACTGCTGATATCTAGGCTGGTATATTTAAAAACAAGATTGACTGCAGGCTATTTATAAGTGCTTCTGCGTGTGCACACTAAAACTGAAAAGAGTTTTTCACTGACTTCATGTCATTTATTTCTCCTTCAACAGAAAATTGACCAACTCCCCCTGAAATTCCCAATAGCTAGGCAGAGGGAAAAGAAAAGCAAAAACAGTGACGTGAAAATTTAGCTTAAAGAAAATCACATTTTTTCAAAATTGCTTTCTATCTCAGAGAGATTTTAAGATGAGCAAATTTGCTTTCTGATTAACAGATTCCTTATATTACACCTGGATCTCTTGCCTGGTCCTCATAAATATGCAAGTGGAAAAAGTGAAATGCAAGAATACATAAAACCTTTTAATATATTAGAGAGTTGAAAATGGTATGGCAATACTTCCTTTTCATTCTGACTTGAAGCTTTATTTATTGCTGATGCACTAAAGTGCAGTTGACTTAAAAATCCCCACTTCATGGGAAGAAATAAAAGTACAAGACTTATTTTTCACATAGTGAACAATAAAGTCATGTGCAAAAGAGTGATGGCAAATCCACAAGATTTTTAGACTAGAACATTAGAGAGATCTTTGAGAAAAGAAAATATATATGAAGAGTGGTACTTAAAATTTTTTCTGACAGCTGGAGCTTACTTGAGTCAAGATTCAACTTTCTTGAGTTGGTGTTGTGATATTTAATCTCCCTGGGTGTTCCATAGCTTTTCTGCTTTCTTGGTCCTTACTTTGCTGGAAACCTAGATGGCCTGAAGTAGGCTACAAAATATACTGTTGTACGTAACAGTTTAATAATATGATATTTGCTTCTGTTACTGTGCCTCTGAAAAAAATCTTGGATGTTTATTAGAAGTTGTCACAAAACTTCAGTACCCAGATAATATAAATATTATTATATCAATAAAATTACCTTAATTTCTGATAAAGTATGAGCACATGAACATGCAAATTCATCTCCAGCTTGCCTTCTGGTGTAAGAGGCTGAGGGGCATGATTTGGAGGCAGGCAGAAGGAGAGAGGTTAATAGAAAGAACAGAATGTTTGGAAATCTCAGTGGGGTTGGAGCAGTAATTACACATCAGCCTCCCACTAAACGAACTGTTTTCACCTTTTACTGCACTTTTTGATTGTCATAATTTACTTTTTATAGTGACAAAACAGTTTTGTGAATTAGACCATCAGTCTTGCTGTGGTTGTTAAAGGAGGGTACTGCAGCCCAAGATTGCTTACTAAATTGTTAATATCACTGATATAACTTTTAAGTCCTTACTGGATTTGGAACATTATTGTTATCATTTGCAGTATTCTAAAACGAACACAGGAGGTTTTCTACAGACAGCCTGTCAATACAGGCTGAGAGATTCAAATAATGTGAACTTCTTATCCGTCCTGGTTTCAGCTGGGATAGAGTTAATTTTTTTCCTAGTAGTTGGAATAGTGCTATGTTTTGGATTTAGTGTGAGAATAATGTTGATAACACACTGATGTTTTTAGTTGTTGCTAAGTAGTCTACTAGTCAAGGACTTTTCAGCTTCCCAAGCTCTGCCAGGTGCACAAGAAGCTGGGAGGGACCATAGCCAGGACAGCTGACCCAAACTGGCCAATGGGGTATTCCATACCATGTGACGTCATGCTCAGTATATAAAGCTGGGGGAAGAAGAAGGAAGGGGGGGGGACATCTGGAGTGATGGTGTTTGTCTTCCCAAGTAACCGTTATGTGTGATGGAGCCCTGCTTTCCTGGGGATGGCTGAACACCCGCCTGCTGATGGGAAGGAGTGAATGAATTCCTTGTTTTGCTTTGCTTGCGTGCACGGCTTTTTCTTTACCTATTAAACTGTCTTTCTCACTTTTACTCTTCTGATTCTCTCCCCCATCCCACCATGGGGGGAGTGAGCGAGCGGCTGCGTGGTGCTTAGTTGCTGGCTGGGGTTAAACCACGACATTATCTTAAACATGCTCCTAAACTATTGGATGAGGTCTTAATCCCAGTGTTACCAGGCAACATGTTTACAAAATCAAATGTAATTTTTATTCTCTGTGAATGTTTTGAATATTCTGATCTCCAGTTTTTGGTCTCTTCCATTATTTGCTCACTGTAATAACACTCTGTATTTGTGCTCAGTACAGTTTAACAAAGTTTATTTCTGTCAGTTTCCTTTAGGACAAAGTTAAATCTATGATGAAAATTAAAGTTTTTGAATAAACATCCACCTGGAAAGACTGTGGGTGATGAATTATTCCAAACGATATGCTAGTAAGGCATTTCATGATGTTGGAATGAGATTTCTGTTTCTCAAAGATTTTATCTTCACTGATCCCATTCAGTGCCAAGACCAATAGCTTAAAAAGAATCCCGATCACATTGCAGTTTTATAAAGGTAGAGCCCATAGTCCCAAGAAGGGCAAAGCCCTCCTATGCTAGTCGATGTACATATACTGCATAAGGAAGAGCCTCTGCCCTCTTATACAAGGCTTTTTTTCCTTTTTTTTTTTTTAAATACCTATTACAGATGTGGGACAAGGACAAGAGGAGGTTACGCATGTTTCCCCCAACCATATAAGGGATTGGTGAAAAAGCTAGAGACTGAATGTAGAAGATGCCCTCAATTTCAGAGCTGGGTGAATACTTCAGTTTGAATTTTACTTTTTTACTGAAAAAACCATGTGTAGGTCAGCCAGTGCTTGGCTGACCCAAACTTGTCTCCATTTGTTTCAAAATATTTCATAATTGGAATTAAGAGTTATTCTCTTGCCCATATTATTCTCCACCCTAAAAATAAACTGAAAAATAATTATGTATCGTTTTCCTCAGCTCCAGTCTATTGCATTAGTCACAAGACTGGTCTTGATATCTTGTTCAATAAGCACTCGCATTTCTGATTTTACTTATGCCGGTATACTAGCATGCCTGATTTGGCTTATTTTTAAGACAAATTTTCCCTTTAAATGTGATTTTAAAGCAAAATCAATCAACCCTGTATGTATGTAATGGTTCACAGCTTTTGTAGTTCTGTTTGAAAATGTATCAGACTGAAATACTCCATGTAGTATTTACTCCTTGTTCATATTGTTCCTTTCAAACATGTCACGCGAATAAGAATAGTTTATTATTGATGTTGTCCCATTAAGAAATCTGTTTTATGCTTACGCTGGCTGTGTTATATTGAGGCCATGGGAAAAATGACAAAAGAGACCCATTTTCCTGTATTTGAGTCTGCAGAGAGTACCCATTTTCTAAGCACCAGACAACACACCATCAGACCTCTGAGCTGTGCTTTTCATATCCCAAACCTCTAGTCAATGTATGAAAAAGTAATGCTTAGTTAATAACAAAGGCTTAAGTGACTCGTCAAAAGAAGATTGAATGACTTGCAAATGCAATATATTTGGTAATCAGGTGGGGGGGTTATCCAAAGTAACTGATTTGTGCATCTGCTCCTGTCTGTAGAAACTTCACAGCATTCTTACGCGTGAATTTCATTTATACTGCCAAATCCACCTCTGTAATTATTCTAAACTTTATTGAATATGATGGAAGTATAGTGGATACAAGTTAACACATCATTTTATTTCCTTCTATTTTAGTCATGGCTACATATTTTAAACCTTTATGCCAAAATATGGGACCTCCATTTATCACAAAAGGGCATGAACCTCTGCCATTTCGAGAACCAAATTTTGAAATTCAAACAAAATGAAGTGGGATTCCACTCAGCTGCACTAAATCCAAACTTCTTTTTTTTTTAATTTATTTTCACAAAAACAACTGATAATCTTTCCTCTTTTTTTCTGTTGCTTCCAGTTTAATGTCACCACACAATCTATTTGCATAAAAAACAAAGAACAAACAAAAAGCCTCTCAGTTATTTTACAAAAATCTAACAGACTATTTTCAAAACATAGAAATCACAGAAAAAATTACAGATGTCTCATCTGTTTTATGCTTAACTGAAAATTTAAAATGTTGTTGCAATTATGATTTTATATAACTCTGAAACAAAAATTACTATGCTTTAAAAAAATAAAATGGCTGAGTTATTAGAGTCTGTGAATTGCCTGCTGTGCCCAGGCAGTAATGTTTTCTAATGTGTATGTCTATATCAATATAATGACAGCGCCATGCTTCAGATCAACTGGGTACTAATTACAGATTTACCTGATAGACTGGAATGGCTCCCAAGGAGCTGTTGCACTCTATTTAGCAAGTAAGTGATTCTCCTAAAAGCTGCATAAGGACTTGTAATGCTAAATAATCTCATCTGGATACCATTTTGTAATACACTTTTTGTAAAAAAAGTTTTGATGATCTTCAGCTAATACCTCACAAAGATGTGGTAGGCCACTGCAGATGCTTGGAGCTCCAAACACCGGGGTTTTCCTTGAACCCATGAAGCCCATTTGCGTAGAAGAGAGATTACAGCCCTTGGAGCGACTCCTCAAATGTCAGATCTAATGTCTCCTTTAACACTGTGAAAAGCAAGAATTCTCCACTTCATGCACTATGAGAACTAGGATACATCCATTGAAATTATGAAGCAGAATATTCCACAAAAAAATGAATTCATTCTTCAAACAACACACAATTAAATTGTGGATCTCATGGCTGCAAGAAATTGTGGAAGCAAAAAGAAATATGTAGGTTCAAAAAAGATGAGCAAAAAAGATGAGCACAGGGAATACAGCTAGCAGACCTTTAACATGGTCTGGATACAACCTTACAGTCAAGAGTGATCTAAAGCTCTCATTTTTTGAAAGTAAGAGGATGGGTTGATGGAATAGTTTCTTTAAAGACCCTAAGTACTTTCTACTGATTTTTCACATCTTTGAAGCAGTTCAGGCTGGTATAGAGCCCATAGTGTGTATGCTAACTCCCACTGTACAGCATAAACAATCCCACTGCCTCACTGTGGGAAGGTGTTACTTAATATGAGCAGAGTATCAGGTTGTGAGCTGTAATCATTGTTTACACAAACTTCGAAAGCCTTAGAGAAAGACTAAAAAAGACAATTTTTAATGAACACTCTCCAAAGAGGTGCTTAATTTGTTCATGACCTGTTACTAAAAATGTAATCAGTGAAGTGTAAAAAAGGTTTTATACTCAATATAATTGCCTGCCTATAATGTAATAGTAATAATGAAAACACCCACAGAAAAGGCTTGCTAACTCAGTGTGGGATATATGACCCCTTTTTCAGTTTAAAGCAGAGAAATTATTCTGAGCCAGCATCAAGAAGAATTAGACACTTGCTTACGCTCACTACATCTTTTTGTTTCAAAAGCACAGTAGCATAATCAATTGTTCCCATCTCATTTGGAAAATCAACACTTACAGTTCCTATTATGAATCATTGTTCTCCTTGTCTATCACTTAAAACAAATATGTTTTGCTGTTCTTTGATTGTTCTTGTCTTTCAGGTTTTCACTTCTGGATAATAAAATGCACATCACTAACTATGCTAAGTAATTGGTGATTTCTGAAATACGTACCCTGGACAAAGAAATGAAAATTACACCAAAACAAAACTCAATACAAAAGGACTGTCGTGGTTTAACCCTGGCAGCACCTAAACACCACGCAGCCGCTCACTCACCCCCCCACTCCAGTGGGATGGGGGAGAGAATTGGGAGGGCACGAGTAGGAAAACTCGCGGGTTGAGATAAAAACAGTTTAATAATTGAAATAAAACAAAGTAAAACAGTAATAATAACAGTGGTAACAACAACAACAATAGAATATACAAAACAGGCGATGCACAATGCAATTGCTCACCACCTGCCGAACCAATGCATTGCCCGATACGCGAGAGCCTGTCCCGGGACGCCAGAGCCCCCCCCACTTAGTTTTATACTGAGCATGACGTTGCATGGTATGGAATACCCCATTGGCCAGCTGGGTCAACCACCCCGGCTATGCTCCCCCCGCCAGCTTCCCATGCACCTGGCAGGGCATGGGAGGCTGAAAAGTGCCCGGTGCAAGCACCACCCAGCAACACCCAAAACATCAATGGACCCTCAATGCTCCTATTATATCAAACCCGAAACACAGCACACCCCCCAGCTACTGGGAAGAAAGTTAACTCTGTCCCAGCCGGAACCAGGACAAAAATATACTACAATTTATAGATATTGTATTCAGATTACATTGTGGACAAATTCTTGTCATTTACCTAGGCTGTTTAATATCTTGCTCTACAGGAAAATTTGACATTTGTCTTTAAATAATTTACATTGCATCCAATGTGGTAGCAAAAGCCATTGTGCTCTGCTGGATCTGAATTAAATCACTGGATACTGGGAGGAAAAAAAGGAGAATAGCTGAAGAATTCTAAAATTGTGGCAGAATTCTCATAAGTATATGGTACTTCTTACTTTTTACACAGTACAGTTTTTTCCTGACATGTTACTCAGGAAAAAAAAAATTTCTACAGATGGTTAATAGTCTATAACTCATCATTACATTACAGATCAGATTCTGACTTCAGAACACTAAGTAGTATCTTATCCCTTCACGTTGAGATTTATTCAACAGAACTAATCTGAAAATGAGGTCACATTCAACATAAGTAATTACAAGCCTGCTCGCTCATCTTCTGCAGATACTTCTGGGGTTTGTTGCAGTGATTTTTAGCTTTTGTTTTAAAAATGACTAGTAAAATGTACTAATAAACATACGACAGTGAAGTGAGTCCAGACAGCAGATCATAGATTAGACATTCTTGGAAAAACAAGTAAAGGCCAGAAATAGCCATTGCTGCTAGGAAGAATTCCCTGGCCCCAGGGAGCATAGAGTAAGTCTAAAAGATCCAGTGGGAATTAAGCTTTATCACATCATAATCAGTTACCCTGTGGCAAGAATGATAGTTCTGCATAGTAATTTGCTTAGAAGTATATATTTTGTATTTATCTTTTGTTTTGTTATTTATTTTTTATAGGGCATAGGTCTGTATTTTGCTAAGCTTTAATGGCTCAGATCTTCCTAATTTCCTAACAAATAATCACACCAAAAATAGCTCAAGAAATGATTAATAGAAAGCTCCAGTTTCTTATTGTTGCTGACTTTATCTAATTACTGCATGTTGCTTTACACTCAGATATACCCACACGCATATAAAAGCCTTACACCTTCCCTTACAAAAACTAAAATTACAGTAACTCCTGCAATCAGATTGAATGTAATAGGACTATCTGTTCAATCTATTCACTGAGTGCCTCCACACATGCTTCTTCAAATCAATAGTTATACTTAATAAAGAACTGTAAAATGCATAGTTATTAAGAACAAGAAAAAAACTTAAAACACTACGTGCTTTTGAAGTTTATTTTCAGTGAACAAAGTCTTCCCTTTTTCTGAAGAAAGAAAGGAAGAACACATTATATTTTAATGCTACAAAAGCTTAAAAAATGGGATTTTCTAAGGAATCCAAGGAGATCAGGCACCTACTCCCTTAAGCTCCTTTGAAAATTGTAGCATTTATCTTCAGAAGTGCTTACAGCCAGCTGGAGAGAGGCTGGCTGAAAGGATCCCATCAGGATTTCCCAACCCTGAAGTCATGTAAATTGTACCACCCTCTTGATTTGCTGGAGCTTTTAAGTAACGTAGGCAACATTTCTGTTGCAAAAATCACAAGTATACCCCAGCATGCCCTAAAAGGCTGGGGGTGAGGAAAGCACATTCTGAGCTTAAAAAAGAGGAGGGAAACATAAGAGAGCAAGATTCCTCAGGGGAGGCAGGTTATCTGTGAGATGCATGGGAATCAGCCATCCTTGAGCTGAAAAGCCAAGGCAGGACTGCGGAGCAGGGGACTGCTGCGTTGGTCTCCTCTGCCAGGAGTCCCTATGCGGGGAAACAAAGACATGATGAAAATCAAAAAGGGTTGTGTGCTGGCTTCTGCCAAGCTGAGAAGATTCACTATGAGGCTTAACCATGTACTTCTGTGACCTGAAGCCAGATACCACCAAGGATGGACTTGCCTCTCAACCCATCCCAGCCTGGGCATCCCAGCCAGGAAGGGCACTCAAAGCCTCTGGGAACTGTGTGAGTGGCAGCTGCTGAAAGCTGACGGGACTGGGAGGAACTGCAACAGGGCCGAGGAAGCTGGAGATAAAACAGACTTAATCTGTACCTTTCAGTGTTAATGTTGCATTAATAGAAAATAGAGCTGAGGTTGGGACTTTCACAGTTGTTTTGTACTGCTGGGGAAAAACTGTCCCAAGGATCAGTTGGTTCACATCCATTGAAAGATGGGAAACAGAAATGAAGAAGGCAGCCCAGACAGCTGTGAGGGAAAACAAGCAAGATGAAAATCATAAACCATGGTTTGTGAGGGACTTTTCTGTCTAAGCCTTATTCCTAGTGGTAAGCTGATTGTAGTTCTTTCCTGAGAGCATTCCTACCGCACCAGAATTCAGAAGCAAATGTTAGGGTTTTTTCCTTAGAAATTTGAACCAAATACATTAAACAGAACTTCTTGCTTAGACACAATATCACCATTAGTGAATGGACACAGAGTCAGGCTTTCAAAAACTGTAGTTTGGAATAGGCACAGTAAATGCTACTAATACAGTTTTGTTAAACAAATGGAGATGTGTGAAACCTCTGACCAATTCAAATTGATTCTTGTGCTGACAATGCTATATTTTTGTAAAGGTTTATGAACATTGATTGAGTTTTTTTTTATAGCTCAGAAGCCACCAACTGTTCCTCTCAAAGTCTGGGTGTCTTTGTTCTGTGTCTGTATGGATGGAAAGATGAATTTTACAATACATGGTTTGCATTTTAACATTAAAGAAAACAGCTAAATGGTATATAATACAGTACAGGAAATATATGCACTTTCAAAATTGCAGAAGTACATTGAGCATATGTCTCAAATGGTAAGAAAAGAAATTGATCTTATGTTAAAGGTCTGATCTTTCTACAAAACATGCTGCATTCGATCCCCAAAGAAACAAGTTCAATAAAGAAATRTATACCATTGCATGCTAAAAACAGTGAAGTCAAGCACAGAGAGCTCCTTTCATGCATCATTTTTGATTGTCCTACTTTGCTCTGTCAGGAACAGCAGCGACAGCTTAAGCGTTAAAGCTTTTTGACATTGCAACAAACCAAACAAAGCCTAGTTGCACATTTTGGAATTTATTTTATACCACATCTAAAATATAAACAAAATAGGGAGTTTTCAGCATTCTCAAACAATAGCAGCCACTGGGGACTGTTTCCAGAGATGATGTTTTCCTCATATAAGGATTCTCGCTAGTTGAGTAGAAAAAACATACTTGATAGCCAGCTCCAGCAGCCAGGCTGGCCAACACAATTATTGCACATTCTGTCAGCACATTTCCTCCCTTCAGCTTTACTTCTCCAATCTTTTTCAATATTGTTAAAATGAGCAATCATTCGTGATTCACACTCCCAAAAAAAGGCAGAAACCAACAATTCCCAATGGCTATAAATTATTAATGCAATTGTGCCAATCACACAGAGCTCAGTGCTTTTAAAAATGGAATGAGATTATCTGCACAGTTATTTTCAATCAGATTCATCTCTTATTAGGGGGCATTATGCATATGGCTTGCTTTCAGAAAGCGATCTTCTTTAAAAAAGATTATTGCATAGTCATTTCTTGTGAAATACTATGCAAGCTCTACACTTAGATACCAAATCAATTTTTTGTTTCAGGAAATAATTATATGTAATGGGTATTTTCTTTTGTAGATAGCCTGATTCTTTCTAATGTAAAAGCCTGTTCTGTTCTCAGTTGTTATTCCCATTCAAACCATCCCTGCTTTGAGTTGGTCATGATTTACACCAGTCTAGCAAATATATAGGCAGATCTGGTGGCTACAGTATAGCATTTTTTTGCTGCAAAAGCTTTAACGGGCTGTAATAGAAAAGTTTGTAAGAGTAACTGTACAATATATCTGTTAAAATATAGCTGGGGTATATGGCTGTCTCAAAAACTAAAAGCTAGAAAATCTTCCTTTCTGGTACACAAAAATCTAAAAAAATTACAGTCAAGGGCAGTAGAGATTCAAAGAATTTAAGTACAAAGGTCAATTCTGTGGAATCCAGAAGGTGGTCAAGGGAATGATTTTCTTTGTAAGTTCTCTCTGACAAATGCTGTTCAAATGTTTGTTAGATTTTGGACTCTGTCCTGCCGGTGCCTGCACTGGAGGGGGTATGGAAGAGACTACATGAACTGGAGACAGAGGATGATTTTATATTCACTGTTGCATCTTGTAAGAGGTTTGTAAAATTGCCTTTGTACTCCCAACTCCATATGACATACTCAGATTATCCCAACATCACACCATAGTGTCTAGGATCCATCAATACACTGAATGCAAAGAAACTGCAACCAAATTCAGAGATGCTTCAAGTTGCAGGAGTAGGAAAGTTATTTTTCTATTCCCCGAGTATGCCTGGCTAGCAAGGTGGAATCTGACCTGCATTATATTCAGATAGTTTGAGAGCTGAAATAATGAAATCACAAGTCTAAAGACACTGATTCAGAGCACATAAGAATGTTCCACGTAATGGGACTTAAATATATTCTGAGTCAACAAAAACGTCAGTAGAAGACTCTACCACATGCTTAACTGCCTTAATCTAGGCCAAAAACCAGCTCTCGCTTTCTAAGACCCTTGCTTTTTGCTCTAAGCATTAGATTATTTCATCTCTTGCATTGATGGAAAAAGTGATCTTTAAAGTACTGAGCTGTCAAAATACTGCATCAGGATTTTGCTATATTATTTTACATATTTCAGCTCTGTATTTCAAGTACTGGCAATCATCATATTGAACACATCTTCTACAATATGGAGAACTGTCTGATTCTTGCGGTCATATGCCATGGTGCCATTTAACAACATGTATTCCCATCTGTGAATTTGCTTTCTGGCATTTGGCTTGTACTTTATTTTTCCCATCTAAAAGTCTGGCAATAGTTTCTCACTATTATTCTGATAAGAGTGTGGGTCAAACTCATTCCACTGTGAATGTGCATTTGTACTTGCAGAGAGTGAGTGATTGATTGGTATCAGGCAGAAGTGACTTCTCCTGTTACATTTCTGGCATGTTATTCTGTGGTTAATCAGTTCTACTGAGTGTCAGTCAAACCTACCAGATGTGACTCTAATGGATAGCTGCTACTTGCCTGATGTCTGTTTTGTCACTGATGTGGCTAGAGTGCTCCTAAAAGTTAAAAAAAAAGAAAATAAAAGAAAGAAAAAGAAAAGAAGAGCATGTAGTTTAGCAAGTATGAGGAAGCTGTATTTAGAAAGTAGCTGTATTTGTGTATCTCTGCTTTTAAATATTCAGTCAGCTGATTTTTTCCAATATGAATTACTCACAGGACTATCTGTCCTTGTTTAATCAGGAAAGATTCATGCATAACAGTACTTGGGATTTTTTGGTATGTCCTGTGGGGGGTAAAAGAGTGTTATTACTAATGTAGTTATTTAAACGCTTAGCAGTTCTGGAACACATGCATTATGAATAATCTTTACCAAAAACACCACAGAAATTTTTATCACGACTGTGCCTTTTAGGCTGAAGCAGAGTCCCATTGAAGTAAACACTGTCATGAAGACAAAAAGGAAGATTGTTCTCTCCCAAAGGAGCTTAAAATTCAGTCATAGTGAAGGACTGAAATTCTTTTTATTTAATTAAAAACCATAAATCCATCCAGTTTTAGATCCAATATGAATCAAAGACTGCAACTTGAAATATCCCAAGATTCCTTTTCCATTCTGGTTTATATCTGAGGCTGGCCCTGGAATTACCAGATATTTGACAACCAGCAGACTGGAACTTACAGCTCGTATTTATGACAGATGTGGTTAGATTAATCAAATTGCAGACATTTAAGTATAGGGATATTAATTCATATATAATCTTTAGCAATTGTGCATCCAGTTCCACTGGATCTAAACTTTATTTATGGATCTGAACAGACCTGATACAAATTTTTAACAAAAGGTCAATTATTTCATTGTTGTTTAAGATCATATTATATCGATGTTTTACTCACCATATAAACAAACTTCTATTGTGTATTTGCCAAGCCTTTCAGTAGCAGTTAAATCCGCTGCCTGCACAGTTCACTTATTCTCTTCATTCATTAGCTTCAGCAATATTACTTGTTTCAGCAGGATTTGGCTTCAGAAAGCCTGCCTGTCATTTGAAAATAAAAGTAAAATGTGTAACACTTGCAGCCAAACTGCTCATCCATTTCAGTTTTACTAGAATCAACAAGATCACCTAAGTATGTGCAGCGCTAGTCCTGCTTGTTATGGAGTAGAAATGAGTAGTGGAATGAAATAACTTACATGTCCTGAGGCCTCTCGGAGAGCAAACTTTGAAACTACCTCCACATTTTATAGTTTTAAAGTAGTAAAAACATATTTGGAATAAATATATCTCAAAGTTCAGGGCGAACTTGGTAGGCGAGCTTGTTTCAGGAATTGCGACAAATTGCCATTTTTGTTTTCTGGCTTTTTTTTTTTTAGACCTGATTTTTAATATGGTAGAATTGATTAATGCTAGTTTCTGAAACAGAAATTGAATCCAAAATTGAATTCTCTTGGAAATTCCAGGATATGTTCTTGTCCTAATGCAGCTGTTGACGGCTGACAAAATTTATCTTCAAATCTGTTCCCAATTTGGATATTAAAATTATGCACATGATGTCTAATGGAGAACATTAGGAAGGCAGTTTTTCTAAGTGACAACTTAGAAGATTTTTTTATTTAGTTTTTAAGCAAACTGTAACTTAAATCAAGCATGAATTATAAACCTTGCAATGAGAATGGAGATGGTAATTGTGCTTCATTTTCATCACGCAGTGAACATGACCCTTTCTCTTCTGACATCTTAGAAAATACAGATATACAACCAATGCAAAGCACAAATTGACCTTAATTCACTGACCTAAAACATTTATATGCCTTTGTTGCTTTTAATTTTCAGTGAAAATTACATAGTATCTTAAACACACCCCCAAACAACATTGTGGTGTTTTTACATTTTATTAATAGGTCAAGAATAGATCAAGATCACAGTCATTAGTCCTAAAACTATTGTTCTGTTGAAGCATGTTTCATAATCTAGAAGTGAACTTGGTTTTTTGGTGCTTGTCTGATTGGTACAAGTGTTTTGCTTTTCACATTGCTGAGATATCATTTAAAAATAGTATGTTAAAGAAGAATTCTGAGGAAGAAAGTCTACCCTTACCTTCGTCATATCTTCCTTCAGCTAAATTAATGATACTGAGAAATGCAGAGAAATTATGAATTATTCTAAGGACTCAGAATTCAGCAGATGATACTATTTTTACAGCTTCTTACACACTTAATATGTGTAAATGTATGCAAGTGTCTGTATATATGCACACAACACACTCCACATTTTTTTAACGTGTGACATTTTTGCACCGTAAACAGACAAGTCATAATAAGCTGTAGCTTTAATAATTCCTTGTAAGCAAATGTAGCACAGAAATTTGGCAAAAGAGGATACCGGATATAGATAACATTGATAATGCCAAGAAAAAGGATCTAGATATGATTTTAGAAAAAAGAGCAGTTTGGCAGTAAGATTATTTATAGTACTGGAAGCATAGAAGAAACATGAAGCTAAACTTCGAAAGTCAAAGGGACCAATTAGGGAGAGGTAAGGGAAATATTGTGGGTATAACTGAGTCTCTCACAAAGGCAGTGATCACCTTTATGATGTGCATAGCAATGTTTTCTTATATGTGCTAGTAAAACAGAACCAAACAGGAGAATTTTACACTGCATAAACCTCTATAAAGGGGCTAAACAAAACATCACAGTGCTGACTTCATCTGTTATGAATTTAGGGAAACCATGCTTCCATACTATTTATCAATTTACTCATCCCTGCCTATGCTGTAACAGCAGTTCTACAGAACTTAATTATTAACTGGTAGCTGTGAAATACTGCAAAGTTAATATTAACGCAGCTAAGCAAGTGCAAACTATTACTATTTTTAATATGGAGACCTGCTCCTTGGAAAGAGATAAATTTTTACTGCACATGTAGGAATGGGTTAGGCCCCTAAAAAAAGCAGTGAAGAAAAAACAAACTCAAACCCCATAGTTTTAATTGGGGTGTCTCTTAATTTAAAATCTTAAATTAAGAAAGAATAGGAATATTCTAGAAAGAAAAGGAAAAAAATAGCTCAAGAGATGAAGCATAAAAAAGAGTAGCAAGCATTTTGTACTGAACGTAATACTTCTTGAGTGCAACTAAAATACAAAGCAGGAAGAATAGCACATTCTAGAAATAAAACATAAAGGGTTGCAAGTGTTTGTGCTCTTAAACCAATTCCCTCCGTATTAGTGTTAGGAAACTTTTTTTATGTTCTCGGATGTGGTCATTACCAGTAAACAAGATGGCACAAGTGACAGAAGCTTGCTGTGGGGAACTGCACAGTGTCAGTCCCACTCCTCTGGGTAACGCTGGCACTGCATGAGAGCCAGGGGCCAGATCCTTTGCTGGAGTATCCCACCTACAGGGATCTGCTCTGATCTTCAGCAGGCTCTGATCCTCACAGGGAAGGGGACCATTAGAAGAGAGTATCTAGTAAACATGTAAGAGGATATTAACAACAAATATCTACAGGAGAACAAGAAAGATACCCTCTCAGTAATATTGTTTCAGCCAGTGACAAGCACATATATAGGCTCCCAGACAAATATCCTGTTAGACAGCTACACTCTATAGTGCAGAATCACTGTGCTGGTTTAAGACTCAGTCCTTAACGGCTTTCTGATAAACCTTTGGTTGTAGCTTCAGCAGCAAGCAGACATGCTCTTTCAAATTGCCACTTTATTTTTAACACCTTCATCTCAAGCTACTAGTAGCATGCTGACACATTTTTCCTGTGTATACATTCACATCACAGAAACAACAACCTGCTCTAATAACTACCTTTGAGCACCTTCAAACCACTTGTCTGTTGCATCTTTTTTTCCTTCCTGGACAGTTGATGAAGTACAGGAACATAAGCTATTTTTTTGGACCTGCAATATTAATAATGAAATTTCAAAACACGTCTAAGGATGGTACTGAGGAAATGTATTACTGAGGTTGACTTACTTCATAAGTGATTTGGTCACCGCGTTTATATCAACATCTCCAGAAAGCTGGTGGACTCTTATGTCAGAGAAGTTACAGATGCTTTTATAGCTCCATAACTGTTTTGTTCCTTAGGATGCTCTAAGTTTATCACAAGGCCAGAAAGAGAGGATAAAAACCTCCCACAATGAAAGAAAACTGTTAGGTTGTATGGTAATGCTGCCAATGCAGTGTCACTTTGGCAGTGCCTTTTTAAGTGTTCTTTATGCTTGTTAGGTGCTCCATGTTTGCCAGTCTGCACTCTGATCAATCTCACCTGCTATAGCTGGTAATTCACTTTCTTACAATCTCCCAAATTACACGTATAAGGGACTGGGTGCTGGGGGACTGTGTGTGTTAAACTGCTGGCCTTGAATATTGCACAAAAAAGCCTGCTGCCTAAGTTGCAGATCATGAAGTGCCAATGTTGAAAAGACGTATTGCAGGTATGAAAGTATGAGCAAGGAATTTCTTATTCTAACATTCAAAACTCTTCAGCCCCATCATGTTTATGGCTAAAACTTCTTTCAGGTCTACCAGTCTAACCAATGAATCAGATTGAAGGTTTGCTGCTGAGTAATCCCAGGTACTGGTAGGAGCATACCACAAATCTGTCTCAAGGTTTGTCTTGTAATAAAATGCAATGAAGTTATACAAATAGAGTTTTTTATTATGTTCTTACTACAGTTAAGGACACTGAATGATAGCATTTACCTTAGAGGTGATGTGTTTTTCATTCATTCATTGTCTTGTGGAAGAACTAAAGTGGCTTATAAGCCTCCTGGCCTGGCTGTTTAGCACTAGTTTTTATAACATTTGCTTCTCTACAACACACTTCTAGCAAACTCTGTTAGATACAATTATAAATCTTGATGTAGCTACATACTAGCCCCTTCAAATCATTCAGATCATCCCCTCTACTCCTCCACAAGCCATCTTCATCATACATGAGCATGAGCAGCATTTCTAAACGTCATTTGGGTTGCCATGAAGGCCTACTAGCAAGAAGATAATGCTTGCACTTAAAAAAAAAAAAAATCACATGCACTTGATAATGTTTTACCCCCACCTGAAATTAATTAGATATTGGTCTGAAAAACAAAACTCCAATAAAAGATGAAAAATGAAACACAACACTGCAAGAATTTTCATATTCACTAACAAACAGCAAAAAGTATGATTCTGGGGTTTCCCCCACTCCTAGGACCAGTATTTTTTAGATTTGTTGATTGTCAGATTACAGAAATAAAATAGAAATGAAAAATAATGCAGAAAAATACACATCAGCTGCATCTTTTGGAGTGTCCAGGCACAGAAACAAGCATCCAGATGCTCTGTTCACATCTCAATTAGTGATAATTAATCAGTAATCTGAAATCTTAAAAGTATCATATATGACAAAAGATTATTTCCACCTTGTGACTGGTCTCTAACTGCTTACTTGGATTGCTTAAAAACAAAAGCCAAAAATCTTTCAGCTGCCTAGGTAACACATTTTCTGATGTTCATTGCTAAATTTTTAGATAATATTTCTCAAGAGGCCTTGTGCAATTAAAGACATTTTAATCACTAGGATCCTGTAGTGAAGGAAGGCCATTGATGATGTGCCAGAGTGTGCTCAGTACCAGATAGAATGTAAAGGAAGCTACGGCTCTTCCTCAGGGGTGTTCCCTTCTGCACACACAGACTTATCTAACCTAGCAATGCAGGCAGCTCTGGATAAACTGCAGAAATAATATCGCAGCCTACAAGTTCTCCTGTTTTAATAAATAAATGACCTACTGCTAGATCACATCTCCTGCTGTCTGTTCAGCTGTATGTTAGCACCCTATGTCACCAAGCGCCTGGCCATTGTTGCCACAGTATCAGGCTGCTTCACAATCATTCATGGACTTCTTTCTCCTAACTTACACCCCATTTAGCAAAACACTACTCCTTATTTCCAGTTGGAGAATTGCAGTGACAAGAAGTCTGGGATTAAATTGGAGATTCAGCTCCTGCCTCCCAGGCTCAGTCCACAGTGCTGGTCCCTGGTCCATCCCTACCTGGTTTCCTCTTCTGCTGTAGGGAGAGGACAGCATGTAGGGAGTACTCCATTGCTGAGATGAACTGAAGAGGGTTGGCCTCAAAACATCCTGCAGCAAGGTTTTTCCACAGTTCTGCCACCTCCTAAATCATGTCATTGCACAGAACATTTTGTGAACCTTCTGTACCAGGAAGAATTTGCAATCACCTGCAGTACATGAACACAAAAATAAAATTTATTTCATCTGTTAGGAATAGCGGTAATGTCTTAATCCCACAACTAAATACCACAAATCAAAGCAGCAATTAATCATAAGTGGAGACCACATAGCTGAAGTCCATCACATGCACCCACAACCAGACACACAGAATCAGGAGGAAAGGAGACAAATGAAAACACAGAACTATACCCCAGATAAGTCCTAGACAGAGGTGGAGCATAGCATAACACCCCTACATTTTGGTACAGATATGTCGCACTGCAATCAGGGTTGCACTTTAAAATCATCATGTAATATATAACCTACCTGGAAATGAATTGACAGCATATTCAATGGAGTTTAGAGGAAAAATACAGTGGCTGCTGCTGAATTCCCAAGTCAGAGGCCTTGCCCTCTCCAAAGCTGGAAGGGATCCAGACGTGGTGCTAGAATGAGAACAGAGAGCAGTTTATCCGGGATCCAAACCTCTTCCCAGTGAGGTTAATTGAAAAACTCTTGCCAGTTCAAGTGGACTTCAGCAAAACTGATTCTTAGTTTGTGATTTTATCATATGTTTTCTTATTTTTCATATCTATTACTTATATTCTAAATTATTTTAAGCCCCTTTGTTAGGCTGAAGGTACTGTGTGCATTTGTGATGTTTGCAAGTGGCAACATAGCCTATTTTAATGTGTATATTATGATTCGTATATTATTATTGAGTCAAGAGGTTCCATTAGCTTTTATGGAACAAAATCCTGCGAATTACAAGACATGAAATAAACCCAAGAAGTTTATTACCTCTTGCAGAAGACAGGTAGTGGTATAGATAGCTACAGCTCACTCTAGTTCTAGAAAGCATGAGTTTCACCACTGTTTAAGTCCTTGGCCTTTGCACTTCAGATAGGTATATGTTCTGCCACCCACACAAGTTTCTAACCAAAGCCTGAGTTCAGTATGTGTGCAATATTTCTGAGTCCCAAAAGATACTGCAACATTTGGTACAGCCAAACATCTTGCTTAATTCATTATTCACTATTTAAAATTTTGTCAGAAATCCAGGCGTGAAGTGAAAGAATAAAAAAAGTAAGATAAAGAAGTTAAGCAATCACACACCATCATCAACAACATAAATAAATCAGAAAGCCCATATGCTGAAATTCATGAATCCAAATTACATGACGAAAAACTTACACATGACAGAAATAGCACAAAACCCAGGGTAAAAACATAAAAGGGGCACATTTCCAGCGAGTAATTGCCACAACTAGTAATGCCTGTAACTGCATGTTTTTTCTATGAACATGCAACTTTATCAAGTGTGACAGTAAGCATCCCTTCCTGATGCTTCCTGTAAACTTTCGCATCCTCCTGGAAACAGTGGTGATCAGGGATACACAAAAAACTTTGCTGTCATAGCTCCCCACCAAACCCTGCAATTTATGTAGCAAACTATATGCTTTTCCCCTCCCAAGACTTCACTGAATCAGGAGACAATTCAGTCTTTTCCATAAGTCCTTGTACTCCAGGAGCTCCAGAACAGGACTGGCAGAGAGCCAGGCTTCAGCATTTCGACCTGGGGGTGAGGGCTGAATTCTCCATTAGTCAAAAGCTCTTTGACAAGTCTCTTGCAATCTGCACAAAGAAAGAAGCAGTTTTGTAGCTTTGGCAACCCAGCTTTAGTCTTTCTTTGTATTACATCAGTGATAAAGCGGAAAAGCACTCTTGCTTTTTCTTTTAACAGATTTGATTGACTTAAAGTTACAAACCTGATTTTAGCTGCAAAAGGATATTTAGCAGGCATTACAGGAGTCTAAGAAGAAGCCTGAGCCTGCAGATGGCAGATCAAAAGTGTCCTCTTCAAGGCAATGGGAAGACGTGGAAGCTTAAGGGACAGGTCATCTACCTAGGGGCTATCGCAGAAGTTGCCCATGTAGAAATGGACTGTTGCAACCAAACAAAAAGGCATTGCTGTCAGGTAGACTTAGAAAATGAAACTACAAGACTTTCTCAGCAAAGATGTGTATCACTGATTTGATCAAAGTACAAAGGATTCACAACTCTTCTCAAATTCAAAATACAGCTGATATTGCAAATCATGAAAGCGCACTTTGCTGTAACAGTTTATACAAACCTTCAAATCTTCTCTGAAAGCATACCAAGCTTGATAGGGAAGTATCCTTCTCTGAAAGGATACAAAACCTATGATACTGGGTTTTGATATACTTATTTAAAATTTTGCAAGGAAAACCCTAAATATTAATTGCTCTATGCTGTCACTGAATAAGGTTTTAGCATACCAGTCCTAGGGAAATAAGACTTTAATAATAAATTGGTTATACAATACAGAGGGTTTATATACTGAAAATATTATCTATCACAAAAGTTAGGTTTTGTTGTTATCTGAAGACACTGGCTAAAATTATTGGCAGAGAATTAATAGTGCCACAAAGTTAAAATTGTAGGTAGGAAAAACACAAGAGAAAATAGGGTGTTATCAGAAACCTTCAGGCTAGAAACCTGCCTTTGAATTCCTAAATGTGTGATAAGAAGTATTATATAACATGGTTAAAACTCAATAAACAAAGCCTGTCTACTCAGGAAGCCAGAATTAGACCATTTGTTTCCTATAAGGAGGAATGTTTAAAGTTATTTCTCTGTCAACAGTAAAATTATGAATAAAACTAATGAAAAATATAGAATCTGTGGGAGTAAAGAATATGCTCGGCTATAGCTTCACTTTTGTTTAACTACAGAAGTATTGCTAGTTAAATATTCCTCTATCTTAAAATATCGCATCTGGTAAGATRGCTCTCTATTCTAATCACCCACAGAGTAGGATAAAAAGAAGTGGGGCACTGAAAACAAACATCTTCCTGGTAGTCTAACCACCTTCATTTGATGAAAATCTCTAGAAAAGAAAATCAGCTTTAGCCAGTTTAACAGTATCCTAGTTAGCTGTTAATGACCTGTTGTAAAACTATGTGTATTATGGGAAAAGTGTAAAGCTTTTTAAAAAATTACCAGAGGTCATAATGTAGGTTTACAGCATTCTCTTTTTTTAAAGTGAGTGAAAATAAGGGTCATGGATGGCTCACACGAGCAGCATTCAATCTTTTAAATACTTCCCTAACTGCAGAAAGTGGCCACTTCTGTTGTTCAAACACTGTTTGAGTGTTCAGACAGCATTGTGTGTATTGGATGAAAGGTACTATTTTATTTCTACCTCTTTCTTCTGCTATGTACGTAATCTGAACAAGTCCAACAGCATACTCAGATTTCTCACTCTGGAAATGAGTTTTGTAGAAATCACAGCCATCCTGACAATGGACAGGTCCATTATAAGAGGCATAATAAGTCTGGTCACTCCTAGGTTATTGTTCCTTACAAAGAAGGGAGAGAAGCTGCTGATCGGGGAGGAGGGAGTGAACAAAAGATGAACATGAATCAGCAGTGCACCCTTGGGGCAACGGATGCTAACTACACAGTTAGCAGGAGCATAGGCAGCAGGTCAACGGAACTGAGTATTCCCTTTTATGTGGCACTTGTGAGAGCTCAGCTGGAGTACTGCCTCCAGTTTTGTGTCCCCCAGTACAAAAAAGACATTGACATACTGGAGCCAGTTAGTTAGGAGGCTGGAGCACATAACGCACCTGGAGATGGTGAAGCCAAAGCCAGGGTCTTCTCAGAGACTAGCAAAAGGTCAATAGTGACGAGACACAGCAAAGACAAGTACAACCAGATATACCAAAAAAAAATTTTCATAGTAAGGGCAGTCAAACATGAGCACAGACCTTGGAGGTATTTAAAACTTGTCAGAACTAGACTCAAAGCAACCTGATCAAGCTTCGAAGTTAGCCCTGCTTTAAGTAGATAACCTTCAGAGGTCCCTGTCAATTTAAATTATTCTATATTTCTAGTTCGGATATAAACATGGTGTTTCAACAACACACCATATATCAGAGTATATTCACTCAACCACTTACAAAATAAAAGGAACATGGTAGCAAGAATGTACTCTCATCATTGTCCAATTTTCATTTGTGACTTTCCTGTACAACTATAAAATATATCTCCACTGTACCGTGTGGTAGTATTTCTATAACAGTTCCTTCATGCTAGGTATGATGAAGGTACAAAAAGCTACTTTCTAAACTCGCCATCTTGCAGTGATCCCAAAAGAACTGTTTAAAGGCGTTACCTAAGAGTTTAATAAGAACTGCAAGTAACAATTTCAACCAAGCCTCAGGAGAACACTCAAGCTCTGGTTTACTGAACTTGATTGCTCCTTGACATCCTTTCTGTAGTACAGCTACTTTGAGAGCCAGCATGTCCTAACATTATGGCAAGAAGAGGTGGGAAACAACACGATTCCTCTTCCAATAAAGAGGGAGGCGAGGCACTCCGTGGAGCCTGCGAACAGCCAGCTGTGAATAATCCAGCTCCCTGAGAAATCAATGGAAACTGGATGGGCGGTTCCAAAGCTCCATTCCACTAGATCTGTTTTTACTTTGTATCATCCGTTTTGCCATCATATTACACACTGTAGAGAATAGGATTCAACACATCAGCAACCTTAAGTCTGAGTCATTACAATGGATAGAATTACTTTTCTTGGAGAAAATATACTGAATGCAATTTAACTCTTAAAATATACTCACAGCTTGGAAATGCAGAGGTGTGCCGGTTTAACTGAATGTGCGAGCACAAAATCTTCATGTGTTCTTGTAGTGAAAATCCTGCTGAGAAAGCAGTATCACCCAGTGTGCCATCACGTTCTCGGGACCGGAACAACTACTTATGTGAATATTGCTACTCACTTTAAGAAAGCAAGTAAGCACATGAAATAATTGAGCAAGGAAAGGAGTAGGAGGTTGATGTGTAAGCACATTCTTTGCTAAGCAAAAGCACCACAGACGAAGTCCTTCTGAATGTCTGGAAGTCTATTTCAACTGAGCAGTCCGCATCTGTATGACCTTGTATGACTACCTAGGAGTCAAGAAGGAGAATATTATACATAGCTTGAGTACACTTTGAAAATATAACACAATTTGTCTGCACCATGGATTTTTAGAAATCAAGAATGCTTCTAACAGAACCTGAAATATTCTTTTCTGAGAGGAGTTGTTTGCTTATTCATGAATAAAATAATTTAAAATGAAATCATATAGGCAGCTTCATAAATACTGTATACAAGTCAGAAGTAGGCAGACGTATTTTGCTCTGCTCACATTCCAACAGGACTTGGCTTTTGAGCTACTTTGCAGGGAACAGCAAAATACTAATCAGATCTATATGTTTCATAGCTAAAATAATCCAGAGATTGACATAATTTTTAATATTGTTTCCTTCCTACCACTTATATTACCAAATCTAAGTATCAGGGTTACCTTGTTAGCCTAAACCAACACTCATTCAGATCAACAGAAAGACATCCACTGCCTTCATCGGATTTTGAGCAAGTCTTTACGAAAGCAAAGCCCCTACAGCGACATTTGGGAAGGAAGGAAGAAGGAAGATGTTGGTTTCTTCTCAGGCTCCAACTCTCCGTTCATCAGGGCAGTAGCTGGAGAAATACAGAGAAGCTTGGCAAGTAAAATATTTATGAGGTTATCGTCCTTCTATGACTTCTTTTCATCTGGTTTTAACAAGAAATCAGAGCAGAGGGTGGGTCAGGCCTGCACTGGAGATTGCAGCAGACCAGGGCTGATGATGGGGTTACTCTTTCTGATGAATTGATAACCTGTGGTTTGGGGGAAGCCGTTGAGCCTTAAGAAATAATTCCATTAAATTAAATCCAGCTTTGTGTAAGGGATACATGCCACTTCAGTACTCACTTACGCATACTCTTTAAACAGAGAAAAAAAAAAAAAAAAATCATTCATTGCTTAAAATTCCTTACAGAATAGTAAGTTAATTGTAAGTCAAAAGCAGGATTTAAGTTTGTTTCCGATACTAAATGGTATTTATAGAAATACAACAGGGGTATATGTGCGTCTATCATGAATGCAGTGAGAGACTATTCTATCTACAATGATTTGTTTCAGAATTTATTTAAATATTTTACCACTATCCATACTCTGACAACTGGAAAATAAATAAGATGATGATGCATTACTTTCCTGTCAGTAAATTAGAGAGTATTATTAACACAAGTATTCATAAAGATCTCCTAAAAGATGGTTTATGCCTGAAGGCAACCTTTGTGTGTTTCAAGTATGATGATGATTTTATGACTTGGGCTTTTAGAAATGTCCTAATGAAATTTAAAAAAAAAAAAGTTTTGCCCAACATTTTTTGTTCCATTTGGGACTACTTCTAACACTGAATTTTTCACAGCAAGATACATTACCTCCTGGAACTGATATGTTATTTGAGAAGTTTAAAATAGATCTTAGTGGAGTTCTTAACAGAATGTGAATATTACCATTTTACCTACCCGTGTTTTCTCACAACAGACAAAATCCTGCGCAGAGCTTGATGGTTAACAGTAAGTTAGCTGAAAATTTGCATTTGTCCTCAAATTATTTTTGAATCAATAATAAGCTGCAGAGCTTTAGCTTGAAAAGTATGTTGGAGAGAGAGATTCAAACTCATGAGAGGAGCAATCTTCTACCCAACAGCTCTGCAGGTGAGCTCAGATCTTTTTCTTCTGCCTGTGGGCCCTTAACCTACTTTTGTACAGGGGGTTCCTCTTATCATGAACACACCAGTTACACTGGAACACAAGAAGGAATTCTCAGTCCTTCTCATCAACATTGCTCCCCTTTGAATTAATGGTGAAACGTTCACAGAAACCAAAAATGGAACTCAGGTGCCATGTACCCAGGTGTCCAGATTGCATTTTCTTCTTCCTTTCTAAACACCCAGCAAGCCAAGGCAGAACACAGGTTTTCCAATGGCAGCTCCTCTCACTATGCTGCATGAAGGCAATGACCCCATTCACAACTGCTGTTATTCAGTCCTACCCTACTTGTGCAGATGCTGGTTTCACTTGAACAAAATGACACAACCAACCACAGCCTGTCCAAGGGAAAGCCTCCTCCTGCCCTGAAGCCATTCCTTTGTTCCAAGCCTCTTCTCTTTCCCCACCCCCTCATTTAATCTTATCTGCTCCTGGCCTCACATCAAGCTAGAACTGTGCAACATAACTAATTGCTAATAAATTAGCAAAAAACATTCCACTGTGATACCAGATCAACGTTAGAAAGAGCTGCATAATTTAGGGGCCCACTGTACCCCTCAACCGGTTACGCAGGTGCTGCACCTTACCCCATCTTTGCACATCTCCCCTCACCACACAGTTACAGAGGTTTCCCATGGATACTCACTGCACAGACCTAAATACTAAGACTTTAGCACATCAAGAAATATTAGATCAAAAGAAGAGAGTAAGAAATAAACTGACATTTTCCACACAATAAAGAGCTTATCATTAGCATTATATAAAGTGTTATGACAAACTTAATTTTGGAACTATTGACAAAAGCTTGGAAGTTAGTCTTTAATCACGAACTTTTTAAAACTGCCTTTGAAAAGGAAAGTCTCCACCCTTGCTTTGGCACATCTGTTTGCAGTTTTGGATTTATTGGCACAGAAATTAACAAAATCACAAAGCTGATCTTCAGTCATCACCCTAGGGCTTTTTTGTATCTGTTTGGGCTGTTCAGACTTTAGAGTTACTTTGATTAAGATAATGGAAGACCATTACTCAAAGCCTTCCACTAACAGGCCCCAATTCAGGACACTTTTCATTGGATCCCAAGTTAGCCAAGGCTATGAGATGAATCTGCCTTCTTTTCATGCGAACACGCTACATTGTAAAATATAGAATTGAATTTTATTTGAAAGTAGGCTAGAATAAGCTAGAATTACTGAGTAGAGAAACTTTGAGTTGGTGGGCAAAACAGATTAAAATAAAAGGATTTGTTAACAGATCTACTCCCCGCTGGTGACATCCTCGCTGGCTGAAACCTTTTCTTCAATCGTCCTTTCTAGTCCAACACATTTCCATGGCTTCTTGGTTTCCAGTAAGCTCTATCAGCTCCTTCTTGATTACTATATATGGAAAATGCTATCTGCCATCACCTCTAAGGCTTGCCTGTGACCTGCACTCAGCTTTTCTAAGAGATGCTCCTAATCATCTTCTACACTACTCACCTCTTACTAGCTCTTACCCATGCTTTCTGCTCCAGGGTACTGCAGAAAGCTCTCTGAGCTGAGAACGCACAGCTACTCTGCAGGAGGGTCCACTTTCCTACTCTGCTGGCCAGTTCCCCTGGAGCCAGGCAGGACAAGGCAGTCTTCCTCTGACCCCTCCAGACACTCTACTATACAAAACAGCTGTGAACACACAAACCAGATATACCATTTATCTATCACATATACATAGAATCAAGCATGCTATGAAGAAAAACACATTAACAGTGCTTAGATACCTTCTTGAATAGGGCCATCCCTAATCAGATCTGAAGTCAACAGGACTTTCTTCACCTTTTCCAGTAGGACCAATACAGACTAGCTGGAGGAGATGCTAGGAGCCAAAACTGCCAGTCTCTTGTACAGAGAACAATGACTGCTGCCACCGTATTTGAGCCCTCACTTAAGTATAATGATTTGAATATTTACTTTTATCTGAAGATGTGATCAAGCATTTACCATAATGGGATCACTCTCCAGTCTAAGATTAAGTCTTCCTTTCTAACTAGGTTTATCTGCCTCCCGACTTTAAAACAACCCCTAAGATCTGCAGGCCRTAACAATGTAACTTAAAATACCAAAATAGTACCCAAGTCCTCTGAGCCTAAGACATGTTCAATGAATGCATAAAATCCAGCACAAAGTACCCCTGATGGTGATGGCTTTTATACAGTAATTTAGCAATTCAAACACAGATCTTCTACCTGACACTTTCTTCTTATTTCTTCCCCCCCCCCTTGTTTTAAACTCCTGCATAAGAACTAACTAATAATTCTCATAAATCTTTAGGGTAGGGAAACATCGTCTACCTCATTATCCACCAGGAAAGGGGTGCACAAAAAAGCTGACCTGATCAATGACAGCAAATTATTGTCAGAGTCAGACTCAAACCTCAGGAACTCTTAGCTATAAGAGCGTTAAGCAAATTGGTTTGTTGGACAATGCCTAATGCAAAGTAGGAGGAAAGCTCAATTTGGAGCTTGCCAGCTCAGCATTTAAATTAAGCTCAAACCAAATCTGAACACTAGAAAAATACCCTCATAGCCAACTGAGATCAAGAAATGGTTTAAAGATAATAGAGCAACGAAGAACCCGATTTTTGAGCACTTTTGAAATTAATTGATAAGATCAAATCAGTATTTCTCAGATACTTCAGAAACCAACATCCATATATAATACTTTTTAAAAGTCAGAACAGGCACATACAGTGAAAGGTTAGTATCTTGAATGTATTCTTTTCTGGTTTTCAAAAATAGGCTGTAACTAACAAGCATTCACTCATAGAATATAAACCTCTTATCTGTTGCCTCTGAAACTAAGCTCAATGCACCCACTTGATATAAACTTCAGTATTTACAAGGGCTTACAAGATCAAAATCAATTGTTCATACTCGTGTTCTGAACTGTGGAAAAAAGAGCTTTTGACTTCTAAAATTTTCACACTTCCAGTCTAACAATCAAGAAGAATAACTGCTGGTATTTTGAAGATATCAATATACTCCTGCTGGTATATTATGATTTCCTCCTCTCCACAATTATTTTGGGGGACATTTCAGTCAAGATAACTGTAGTTTTAAATAACCTAACATCCAGGGAAGGAAACTAAACATAAGTAGCACGTACGCTCTATTGTTTTGCTTAATGTACAGATTATGCTTAGCTACTGTGAAGGTCTAATTTAATTCCATTTACTTTGTGAAGTGAAAGAAACCCCTACATTATTCCTTCCCTGATCATCAAGTTCTCAAGGAACGAACAGACACTCATAATTACTGCAAAATAATTCAATACAAACAAAATATAATCATTTAGCAAATGTAGACATCTTTTTGTTCTCCTCATACAGTTTATAACACTTCGTATTACGCCCTCAATCAAGACCCACGTGCCTGTTCTGCAAGATTGTACAGGAGCAGAGTGCCAGTCACAACTTCCCATGCTCTCCACAGGTTTGCATGTGCAAAGGCCATCTGACAATTTGGCCAGCAGCTGTCTCTTCATCATCTCTTCATCTTTGCCAAAAGATTGCCACAGTAGACATTTATTTGATTCTAGCCATAGTCTCATTCTTTTCTGTTCATTAAAAGGCTGTCTGTCCATAAGATGCTGTTTATATGACTGAATTAGTTAAAGCTAGATAGCTTGCTAGAAGCTTAGCTGTGCTTCTTATGTTATGATACGTCTAAAAGGCACAGGCAATGGCAAAGGAACATGAATAGCAAGCTGTATTTTGATTTCAGTGATCACTAGTAGAGAAAGAGAATGCCATTAATAAAAATTTTACAAATATAGTGACACAACTAAATCTCAAGTGCCATTAATATCTATAACTATGTATTTAGGACAAAGTAGTTTATTCTTATTCTTAAAGATAATGAGCCCTGTAATCATTTAACTTTTCTATTCCTACCAAACAGTAGAAATCCTCCATTCAGCAGAAAATTGCTTATAATTTGGCCAAATTACTGAATGTAAAGTGGACAGAAGTTGGCTCCTTCATCACCTCCCTCTTTCAAGAGGAAACAGAAAAGAGTTACTGAAAACATTTTCTAATAAGAGGCACCACTTTAACATGTCAGTGCGGAGCTGATCAGCTTTATTAATTCCACTACACTGTGGTTGGCCTCCTCCCTGCATAACATTTCAATGCTGAACGCATTGCAACAAAGGCTAACTATTTAAGGGAAAGAAAGTGTATCACTGACAAGCTTATCCCCTTGCTGACTTGCTTCAGTTCCCACTCCTTCGTGTTTTTTTTCTTGGACTTGGTGAAATCACTTTCCAACCAACTCAATGATTCTAATGTACATGAAGCAAAATGATTTTGAAAGACTTGTAACAGAACACAAACACAATTTTCAAACCCCAAGACTCTTATCTGAGCTTTTTAAAGCTTACAGGTCTTTCATAACTCTACTGATGCTGCCTGAAAAGGCACATAAATCCAGCCATGTATGGAGAGGTTGCCATGACAGACACAGTGGTGAATCTGAAATTCTCCAGAATGTTACTATGGCCTTCAACCACAGGAAAGCAACTTTGGATGTGGGGAAGACAATATTGTAACACCAAATACGTACATGAGAGCCTCTTGTTCTGAATGCTAGATGTTCTTGTATTCTTAATCAAGTCACTTATATTCCTAACAAGTTGACTTACACATTTTTTCACAGGGATGTTATTAGAGTCTACTAAAGCAAAGGAACTACGAGTAGTATGATAAAAAGGACAGCAAAAGTGCTATTTAAATAAAACAGCTTTGTAAAAACTGCTTAAACGTAAGAAATCAAATCAAAGATCAAATCTGCAAATCAAGCATCTTTGGTGCTTGCTAGCTGAAAGTTTCATTATAAGCATCAGGTGAAAAAGGCAGAGTTTAATCATCTTTTATTCTCTAGAATAGAATCTCTGTTCCTTGATTTCCAAGTTGCTAGGGTTCACTGGAAGACAGATGTTTAGCAAAATATGGATGTTTCAATAGTTTTTCTTCCACACCAAGGAAAAAAAAAAAACCCCAAGACCTTCAATATTTTCAGGAAGAGCATAGGAGACTTTGCCTCTTCAAATATCACATCAAACTCTCCACCTCTTAATGTGTCTTGTTTGAGTTTTCACTTACTGCAAATATTTAACATTTTTTTACCCTAAAGCAATCCCTGTACGTTGTGATGCAGTGTAAATAACCAAATATTCATCCCTTCTGCCATAGGTGATTTGAAATTTATTTTTGGTTATATCTCACATTTCCCCCTTGTAGTTTAGAATAAATGATATTTGTCAAGAATTGGAGAGACTGCTCCTTTCCATCAGCCCTTAAAATAATATCCAGAGCTTTGTGCAACAGCAATTAAAGAAAAGATGAGTTCTGACACTAGCCTTATTTTTTATAATTGCAAGAGAAAATGTGAAACTCAGATGGGTCTTGTTAGTGCTAAATACACTCCTACTGACTCCAATTTGTTTTGTTCTATTAATTTATCATCTTACATTTGGAATGATTTTATAGTCTGCTAGGAGAAGGTCTCAGAAGCATAAAGCAGTGAGATAATAGAATGAAGATGCAGCTAACTGTGATATTTCAGAGCAATTTGAGTACTATTTGTGAATACACTATTATTCTAAACACAACCCCTTAGCTTTTTATGCCTACAGCATATACAACGTTGTTTAGTATTAACAAATCTGACAGTCTCAGTGGCAAAACTCAGTGAACCCCATCCACATGAGCTTGCAACCCTTACTACAAGTTCGGCTGGAGATGACCATGTAATTTGTTCACTGTAGCTGACGTGTCTTCGCATTGATCAGCTTTCTTAAGTCTATCCAAGTCAATCCTTGAACAGCACATGCAGCAAAATAAAAAAATATCAGGACTGTACAAAATGGTGAAGGCATTTGCTGATGCTATAATTTAGATTTAATCTATACATTGCTTGCTAATTAGAATAAGAATATATATTGTTGTGGTAAGTTGGAACTTTGACTTAAGTTACATCGTGATGCTTTATTTTTTAGACTGAAAGCCACGCTAAACTTTGAGAGACCTTTAGTCTGCTTGACTGGTTTCAGGATTCTCAGGATTCGTGGCTTTCTTTTCATACCAAAAATGAATAATATGTTGCTTCATGCTTTTCTTATTTTATGTACTGAGAAATCCTGCCAGCTACCAGTAAACAAAGACCATGTGAGGGTTATTGTGATATACGGATACTACTTTCCAAGATGACAAACAAGTGTTTGATAGTAATATGAAAAATGTGCATCTACCGGTAGTCAGTGAGAGGCACACAAGTTTAATGTTTAATATCCTTCATGAACTTCTGCAGCACCCACTAAAGCACCAAGAACTACAAACTTAGTTACACTTTACTGATCAGAGCTATAAAAGACAGTAAAGAACCCATAAAATGAGCTGAACTGGTTTTCCAGGGTTGGGTTTTTTTCCCTTTGTTATCATCAGTGGTCAGCAAAGGCAACTCACTGGATGGCACAACTCCCTCTGCATAAGTAACACCACCTCTCCACAATACTTGCAGGCTCTGTGATGCTAGAGATACTGCACCAGAATGACATACAAGTATGGTTTTTAGTTAGATTCAAGGCACTATTAGAAAATATGTGTTGTTTACTAGTATCTTTGCTACATTTCAACTGGAATTGTCATGCTCTTTTAATTCCCTATTTTATTTAACTACCTTTTTTTTTTTTTTTCTTTCTTAACACTGCTATTAACCCACTTAAGGATACCTGACATTAAAAGAGGCTGTATGTCTGTGCCTAGAGCTAGAGTGAAATGAGTCACATGTATAGTGAGTTACCTTAATTTTTGCAGAAAATATTATCAGTCTGCAAATGCAAATATTTGCCTGTGTTACAATACACAGAGACTCATAAACTAATTTATTTGATAACAATCTTTATATTGTTTTGAAAAATACTACATATGCTTCTAAGACTTCATAGGATTAGGAGAATAAAAACCCAACACGCTACCCCGGAAACACAACTGGGAAGGGCCAGGAGATGTGGTCATTCCGTATGCAGCCACACTTGACCTGCTTTTTTAAAAAAAAAAAAAAATTCCCAATAGCAGAAAATAATTTCTATTTGGTAATTATCATGATGAAAATCACTTACCCAAAGGTCACATCTGACAGCAAAAAAAGACCTGGAAAACAGAAGAAATTAAAAATAATTTTTAGCCTAAATAAAGTATTTCAAATTTGTTTGAAGTGTTTAAAACCAAAAATCAATGCAGAAATTCATTCTTTGGAAGAATGCCAGTCAAAGTAATATATAGAGGAAGCCAAAGCATATTATTGATTAATACCAGCATCCAGCTTCAGTCCAAAAATACAAAAATGGCCATGAACGCCTCAGCAGCATGACAAGAGACCCAGCAATGCAGTGAGGTGGCCCCCAACATGGTGTGGCTGGCAGTGGGAAGGGCAGCACTCCAGCTTGCCCCTGTGGGCAGTGGGACTCTCATAAAGGTACTGTGCTGCACCTCAAGGGAAAGGGACCTGAGCAAAGTTTTGCCCTCTCATGTCACAGAGCTCTTCACTGGAAACCCCCTCTTTGATTTCAATGGATGAGTTCCCATCAGGTTCTAGCTGACCAATACAAATGTATTTTGCCCTTATATGAGTGAAGGAAGATGAAGCCCATCTTTGCCAAGACACTGCCGTGATCATGAAGTCAGTTGCCTGAGTCACTGTGCTTTACCTTGGTTGAGGTAAATACTTCTGGACTTGGTACATTCCTGAGGATCTTTCCTGTAAGTCTCATGGAATCACCATGGTAATATTCTTCACTTGCAGTAATTATGCTTATATATCCTCTCTGAATATCTAAGATAGTTATAATCTGCAGAAATAAAAGTAATTATATATCAGTCACCGTAATACAGCTATGGACAGCTGTAAATAAAGTGTTTACACTGGGATGGAGACATTGCAGAGCTTTAGAAAAGTGTATTATGAAAGACAAGAAAATAAGCCTGTTCCAGTTTGTGAGAATATGCAATTTAATCCATGTAGAAATCTTGTTCATCAGTAATTACAGAAGGAGATAAGAGTCTTCTCAATTAAGATCAGGCAGAAAATGCTTTCATTTAATGTGTCCTGAGAAGTATCACATAAAAAATAATTAAAGAGAGATGTAAAATCTTTCCAGTGTTTTAAATATATTACCTCCTTTGAAATTTAGAAAAGCTTCAAAGAAATGTCAGGTTCTGGCATGCTATGGAAAGAGCACTTGTGTTTAAAAACAAGGCCTTTCCCCTAGTTTTATATATATTTGATGGAGCCACTCAAAAAACAATAACTGAAAAACTAATTTAAATTCAGACATGATCCTTTGGATAACACTTTTAGCTAAGGGGTTGGAATTATTAGGAATGAGCCTGTGACAAACCCTAGATTGGGAACATGACACAAAGGAGTTTCTGTCAAGCTTTTTCAATTATTAGTCTTCTCTTCTTCCTGGTTATTTATATTTCCTTTCAACTCACATGTATAAGTCATACAGCAGTAATACAGTAGCATCATCTCTGAGGAACAGTCTAGCAACCTGTGCTAGCAAGCTTGTTTTCATTTTCATGGTTTTAAGATTTTCTATGGGAGGCAAGAATGCATTTTTAAAATTTTGCATTATTGTTACATTTTTACAATCTCTAATCATTCCTCATGCCTTTGGTAACCAACCTTCAGGGCCCACTCTTACTTATTAACTAATTAATTACACACTCTCTAATCTGTTTTATCCAAAGATAACAAAGTAGAAGAAAAAGGCAGACATGGATTTCTTTCTACTACCTAAAAAAGATTTTCTCAAAACTCTGGTTACACAAACCCATTCTGAGCCACAGCCCCCCACCCTTCCATATGGATTTTCCAAGCATCCGTGTGAAATCATTTTGATTTGAGTCACTTATTGTACTCACTCAGTGGGCTATTTTGTATGATATGGATTGGGTAAGCACTGTCGTCAACTCATTTGAAATCAATTCATTTATTGTTCACACCCGGTACACCATTTTGGACAGAGATAGAGTACAATGAAATGAGAAGAAAGACCCACTGGAAGGCAAATAATAGCACAGAAAAAAAGCAGAAATGTAATAGTCATGGACTGGAGACAAAGGAATAGAAAAGACAGATTAAAGACAAACATTGATCAAAGATAGAAGAGGAACTGCAGACAAACGAGAACCTGTGATCAAAACCTGATGGAAAGGAGCATGGTGAGATATGAAAAAAGGAGAGAGAAGAAAAAAATCCTAGACTCACTGCTTCAGGATATCCTACGTGCTTTTGATTCTCTACCAGTCTCTAATCCAGCCATGTTTAAGAAAGAAGTAGTATATGATTTTTTTTCTACATCCTCCAGGGATAAAAGATTTTTCCCGGATATCTTATCATTAACTCTCCCTTGTCCACTTTGCTGTGATGTTCATCTTCCTAACATTATTTTCAATCATCTGCTTTGCTGGTTGCAAGAAAGGATTTTCTCATATTTCTGTCACAAATTTCTCAACAAAAGCATGTGTACTAACTCTTACAAGCTAAACTCTGTCGCCAGTCTAATTTCTGCAGAACTCCTGCTGCAAATAACTCTTAATCACTAATTGTGGAGCTACTGCCAGATAACAGCTATTTATGCCCTGACCGGCTGAGGTGCGAGTACTTGCTCCCCAAGAAGAAAGACCTTAGAATCGCTATGACACCGGTTTTGCAAAAATTAATCAGAACATGGAAAATGTGAGTTTTGTTCCCAAAGAAATGAGCAGAAACCACAGAGAAGAGGGAAATGGACTTTCAACCCATATGTTTGAGTCCATATGCTATCTGATGTAAGCACCATTTGTGGTCCGTTACTCGCGCTGCAGAGTTTGGCCAGAAATAGGGTCATATCACAGGTTCACGGCCCGAGCGTGATGGGCACTCTCAGAATCCCTAGGCTAGTATAAATAATTACTTTTGATTTTCACTGAGTTTGAGAGAGCTGAACCCTGTGCAGGTTATTGCTGACAGCTCCCAGGACTGCTCTTCTGTGAAATTCCCAATCGGCACTCCCACATTTGGTTTTTGGGAGGTGCTGTAGCAGATCACTTCTGAGGCACCACAGGGATATCCAATTTTCTTACACTGCCTTAATATTGCTGAGCAACAGGAAAGCTACAGTTGGACGTGACTGAGCAAGTCTATTTTGCTATATAAGGGGAAATTGTTCACTTTGTTTCAATAACTACTTTCCAAACAAAAATAAAACCATCCTCTTTTATGGTTTTCAGATTATTTGCCAGCTAACCTTTATTAGTCAAATAATTCTAAGATTAGAATATCTTCGGGGTATTACTCATCAAACGGGCCAGTTAAAGCAGTCACATAGCTTTCCAAATATTTTAGGAAATCTGAAGCACTGCCACAAGACTAATTTTAGTTCACAGAACCACAGACTGGTTGACATTGGCAGGGATCTCTGCAGGTCGCCTGGTCCAACCCCCCTGCTGAAGCAGGGCCACCTGAAGCCAGTTGCCCAGGACCATGTCCAGACAGCTTTTGAATATCGCCAAGGAGGAAGACTCCCTGGGTAACCTCTGCCAGTGCTCGGTCACCTTTCTGGTAAAAAAGTGTTTCCTGATGTTCAGAGAGAACCTCCTGTGTTTCAGTTTGTGCCCACTGCATGTCTCTTGTACCGGGGAGCCCAGAACTGGACACAGTGCTCCAGGTCTGGCCTCACCAGTGCTGAGCAGAGGAGAAGGATCACCTCCCTCCACCTGCTGGCCATGCTTTCTCTAATGCAGCCCTAGATACCATTCGCCTTCTTTGCTGCAAGGGCACATTGCTGGCTCATGTAGGTGTCCAAAACCACTGGATGCCTAAAAAGGGGAAGTGCTGACTTGGTTTGCACAGGGTCACACAGAAAAAAATTGCCTATATTTGAAGAGCTGGCAACAAACGTTTTTCTTGTGAAGACATCTCGTGGCTAATATTGCACATTATTGGCAATAAGCCATGTCATAGAACTTGGCTACGGAGAAGTAACTGGACATCAGGAGTCTTAAACCACCTAATCACCTCTTATGCCAAATGTATGTCCTCTTTTCACATTTAGTCTTGGTTCATAAAGATGGGATCAGAATCAGGAGCTATATTTGTAAATGAAAACTATATTTGAATACCCAGAGATATTTTTGTGAGATTATTTCTTCTATGGTAGCATTCAAAATATTCTGTGTTGCTGGAGTTTTTTTAAACCTTCATTATTGCAACTAATGGCTTGTGTGTTAAGTATGACGTTGGCATCTACTGGATAAATAAAGAACTGTTAATACTGCACCACTGATGAGCCCTATAAATTGCTGAATGTTTGAAACAGGAGATAGTACTGTAGCATCTGTTCTAGGGCCATGTGCCTCTAGCAGGGACACGGTGGATATCTTTCCAAAATATCCCAATAGCCACTATGTACCACCCTGTGAAGATGACAGTAATTTTTTAATGTACCCAAAATACTGCTGCCATAAGATATTGCTAAGAAAATAAAATTTGTAAACACAACACTGCTTTCTACAGGCTTTACAACATTTCACAAGGTAAGTTAGGTGCTTTTCATTAGAATATTACAATGCAAAGTTGCTGAGACAGTTATTGAATTAGATGGACGTAGAGGACAAAACATTTAAAACTTAAGACTTTCAGCAGCTGGGATAGAAGAACAAGAAAAAAATCTACATAGGCATTTCCAGGGAGACTGACTCTACACTGCCACCATCTTGACAGCAGCTATGTGAAAGCAAGGGCACTTCCCATTTTATTTCAGTAAATCTCCAGTCTCTACACTTAGCATCTCAAAGAAGCTCTCAGAGTTTAATATGCTTCAAAAGAACTAAAAATTCATCCTTCCCTTTATCCCAGATACCCTTATGATGGGTTTTCTAGCACTGCAGACGTGAGGAAGTGATTATCTTAGACAAATTTGTTTGTATCATTTCTTGATCACAAATGATACCAGAACAGAAAATATTTGCCTTCATAAATCAAAACTTTTATAGCTATCCTAGCAATGGGTTACAGTACATTAGGATCTCAATCTACAAGCGGCTGATGAAAGATGAACTATACAGTTAATGTTTTAATCAGTACACTGTGTTAATTACAAATGAAACAGAAATCAAAAAGAAAATGAAATATAGAAATAGCACATATAGGACCAATCCTGCTTGCTTTATTCACTGTGGCATTCCCGTTTAGATTCAATGGGACTAGCTGCATGAATGAGGCAAGCAGGATTTGATCCTACGTATATTATCTCTAATCAAAAATATTTAGATACTCCTGCCTGCAGCATATTTTACAATATTCTCATTATAGAGAAGATTAACTCTATATTAAAGGAACAATGTTATAAGTTTCTAATGGAATCCAGAATAGTTGCAAAAATCACTTTTTGGAAATGTTCTTATTTGGGCTGCCCCATTAATCCCTTGAACCATGGAACTCAGTTTTAATTGCAGATAGTACCCAGGCTCCCAAGTATCCAGAAGCACAACTGTTCCTCCACCGCAAATAGTCTGCAAAGACCCAAATTCTGTGGTCCCAGCTGTGGAGAGAATGCCTTAGGGGAAGCTGATAGAAAGGAAGGACAGTCCCATAATCAAGGCACTGGCCAAGCACCTGGCCATATCAACTCCCTAGATGCTGCTGACATGGGCAAGTCATACAGGCTTTCCAGGCTTAAGTACTCCAAAGTGCTGTTAATAGCGCCTCTCCACACAGGATCCTATTAGAAGATAAACCAAAACAAGGGAGTGAAGTTCACATTCGTACCTATAACTGTGATTGTCTTAATGATAGCTTCATGCAACCTTTTTGTTCTTACACTTCTACTTAAAGCCAGCTCCCTTTTCCTCCGTACTTTCTGTTGTGCAGAGCAGTACACAGAGGGAAGGCAACACGCTCTGGCTTTTTTCAGCTGATGCAGTAGGGACTGCTCCAGGTAAAATAATTTAAATAAGCCTTCAGATTTTCTTCAGGGTGTCAGCATTTGTTCATTTTTCACATGGCTTCAGGAGCAGCAGAGAAGTATTTAATGTTACTTTACTTTTCTCTCTTGCCTCAGTCCTGTATCTAGTGCTGTTGTGGTATATACCTTGCAACTGGCTCCCAGCTTTAACATTAACAACTGTGATCCGGAGTATGTTTTGCTAAATACATCTGGCACTGTTTTGAAGCAGTAATATAGAGAATGGCAGACTTATTCAGATAAAACAAATCCCAGTGCTGATCAGCATTTAATTGTCTCCCAGGGATATTTTCCTGCCCATATGTGCAGGGCATGCAAGGAAGCATCTCTTGCTGGTGGTCCCATCATAAGCCTCTTAAACCCATGATACCAGCTCACTTTCAAACAATAACAATAATTTAAAAACACACACTCACTAAATAGTAATTTATAAAATTGTAATAAATACATGAGGTTGAACAAGAATCCAAAAGTCTTCACCTCAAACTCCAGCTATTATGTGACAACTCTCTTCAAGATTCAAATAAATAAATAATACCCCGCACACACACACTTTCCTTCTCTGTCTTCCTTAATTCTTGTCTTAAACTAGATCCAGAAATGGGTGATCGCAGACTGTGAACCTGTATTCTAGATTCAAGTGTTTCTAAGAGAATTTGGGTATTTTTAATTTTGCAAAATCTAATCTGAACTGAGCATTTTCCATCCCGAACATAAGTGGCATATATTTATACATATGTATAAATTAGGTATGTGTGTGTGTGCGTGTGTGTGTATCTTGCCACAAGGATGTATTACAAGCAATTAAACCCTTGATAATAAATGGTTCATCAGTCCGCAGGTGATGTATACTATAAGTGATTGCTCCTGTAGGTAGTAATCATCTGGTGCAATTGCTAGAATTATAAATTCCCTCTGGGCTGATTGGATTTTATCAACAAGAAGCAGTGAAGTAAAAAAGGGTTTGGGGGTGAAGTTTTTTTATAGTTTAAAACCTAATATTAGAAACTTGCCAATTGGAAATGAGTGCCTTTCCCTTGAAGACATACCCTCACGATGACTGAACAGCTGTCAGAAAAATGTAACCATTTTCAGAACAGCCTCTGGGACCAGAGTATATTCTAAGGCAAAGACAAAATTAAAAGGTTTTTTCCCACCCCCACAAAAATATATGCAATTCTCATGCATACTGAAACTGTTTTCCCATGGGCAGAGCAACATTCCTTAGATCTATACAGGGACTGAAATAACATGATCATATTTAAATTAAAGCACAAGAGCTAGTTACTATTATCATTTGGACAATCTCTCAGTACAATTTATGGATTATATTTGAAATTATTATTTGTCAGACCATCAGTTCCCCTGGCAGCAAACTGAGGAACTTCTATGTATATTGAATTTAGACCACTGAGGAAAATGGAACAGTATGTTTAAGTTTTAATAAAAAACCTATCATCTGTTAAGTATACCATCCTTTTTTCTATTTTTTCTTTTATTTTATCACAGAATTAGTTTTCTTTTATCAAATATCAAAGCAGTAAATACAGCTGTGACAAATACTACCCATCAAAAATAAATCCAAGCCACAAAATCAAAAAGCTCTCTGAAATAGTCTAACACTTATTTCCATGTCACATGGTTTCTTTTCAAGTTTTTGAAAAAAAACTATTTCTTGCTAACTTCTAAATTTTTGTTACTAAAATTGTTACTTTCCAAAATACATCTAATAGAAAAAGGATACCCCAAAGAATACAAGCATTCAGAATTAATTTCAAATTGACATTTAATAGCGGCACTCAGATTCTTTTCTTATTTTTCTCATGAAAATTCTGTTGAGCACAAGGTGTGCATCAGCCATTTCAGCTTCACTTGGGCAACAGGATTACATCCCAAATTTAAAAAGTGAAGCAGAAGACTGGTTGTTTATTTTGCCTTTTATGACTGTGCATCAAAATCCTAACACAGTAATTGAATGCCATTACTTTCAGAAGTTTTACCAAGCCCAAATGCAACCCAATTGCTTACAGCAGACATTCCAACTGGGAAAAACATAGAGACAACACAGTATCCAGTCCACGTAGGTAGGAGGTTTATAGAAGGGAAGACAAAGTAGCAGTTTCAGAGTGAAAACTGTTTTATGAGGAAATAGCACAGTAATATGGTGAAGTATAGATACAGCTAAATAACTTTTAAATTATCCCGAATTAAGTAGTTTCAGTGTTGCTCTGCTACACTGATTCACTTGTACAGGAATCAAGTACCTAGCTACACTAACAGAGTCAAGAAAGCAAAACACAGTAACCACAACCATTCTGCATCCTTCTCGTTCAACATAAACCAATTTTTTCAAACAAAATTAAGTTATTTATTTTTCCCACACAAGCTTTTACCATATCTTCATCCCTGTTCACTCTTACTGCCAGGAACCACCATTACCTATCATGCCAGCTAATAAAACTGGGAATGATTTTGCGCTAATTCTGCCTAGTGTCACACAAGCTGAGACTTATACAGGGCTCCAGATCACCCCTATTCACAAAGTATTGAAGCACATGCTTTATTGTTGGCTGTTTAAGGAGGAGGTGGAGGAGGAGGAGTATCTGTATACTTGGCAAGCAGGTCACTAAATCGTGCCGTACACCTCTGCTGCATTTCCAAGCACTGACATTTGCTTCCAATTTGGACAACAAAGATTACTGTATAAGCCTTGCTCTCCTGCTGGATTTCCTTCTGTATGCTACTACCCACATGCAAAAATAATGTCTAATTATACATCATAATTTGAGACAATAATTATTTATACAAATTAAAAAATTGTTCCCACTCAATGTATATGTGTCTTTATGTAATACTTTGCACTCTTCTACTACAGCACTTCCTTCTCTTTCCTTTTTTTTTTTTTTTTCTTTTTAAATAGTCTAAATGAAACTATTTCATTTGGTATGCAGTTTGGGATGCAGGTTTTTTGGACATATTCAATACACATCTAGATGCTTTAGCATAACAAACAGCAACAATAAGAACTTGACATATATAAGACAGATTATAAAATGAGACCTTTGAAAACACAACAGAGGCATCAATGAATGGCTGAAGGGTCAACCCTGTTAATTTGATTATTCTGACACTGGAAATCTACTTGCAGTGCAAAGTAGCAATTACAGTGTACTCAAATTAGACAAGAGCAAATTTATAGCAATAACCCAATAATCTAAGAGCCAGCTTAAATAAAATTTCAAATCATTGACCTGCCTGCTTTGCGGAAGCATTGGGAAAGAGGGTGATGGCTATTTTGACATAAGCAGAAAATTTACTGTAAAAGACAACTAGGCAGCTGTCTTAAAACCCTTTCATTTGGAGGTATGACATGCTTCTGCTTCCACTGTAGAATTACATGAATCCAGGAAAAAATATGGGATAGTGGCTATTATAAACAGAAAACCTACTATTTTAGAAGAAACTTTTGCAGCACCATTCATTCTCTTGAGGAAAGGCATTTATTAGCATTATAGCCAGGTATTGCAAGCCAAATTAAGGAACTGAGGGAGAAAAAAAAAAGTTATCTTTGGGAAGGGATTCTCCAAGGCCTGCATTGTTAAGTTAGCAACCTGAAGTGTGTATCACAAGTGGTTCTCCTGGGTTTCTTTGGAAATAACCAGACATTGCACGTAACATTTTCAACACCACAGGGACACTACAGTTCTTTGGAAAAATAGTGTGTAGGTTCCACATCACTTGGGTGCATTTGAAACGTGCGAGGCATAAGAATAAAGATTGAGGGAAAAACAAGAAACAAATCAGAAAGCAGCCAGAGCCTGTCACTGTATTCCTTCTTTAAGCACAAACTGAAGACAAGTTACAGCTAGTTTTAGTGAATCTTTACTAGATTTCTAATTTTCCAATCTAACATTAGATATAGTTTTAAAAATCCAGAAGATAAAACAGACAGGATTATAGAAGGGGAAAAAAGAGAAGAAGGAATCCACATAGCCATCGCCTGTCTGACACGGGATAGGAAGAAGGTACTTATGATTTTCTTCTTTTATCCTTTAGCAAAAACATTGCTCCTGGAACAGATTTTGTCTTTGGGTATCTTGATATTTGCTCCATAACTTGAAGCATGGATATAAGGAGATTCATGCAGGTTTGTTTATTCTGAAGTTCTGCTGCAAATCCACCTGGAAGACACTGGGACCTTTCAAAGCCATCATGGTACCAGTGAGGCAAAGGGCGCTTACAGCCCAATGCAAGGCTAGCTGAGTGCAAGAATGCTGCATTTGTTCCCCAGATTACACCAGGTCCTGTTGGCTCAGTGATTTAGGCCTTTTTTCCACTAAGTACAATTACTTCACATGGAATCATAAAATCACTCAGGTGTTGGAAGGCTGTTAAGTCCCCCTAAGCCTTTTCTTCCCCAGGCTAAACAAGCCCAGTTCCCTTAGCATTGCCTCACAGGGAAATCCAGCTCCCTTACCATCTTGGGCTGCACTGGGCTTGCTCACGTTTATCCACATCTTCCTTGTGCTGGGGACCCAAAACCGGATGAAGCTGGGAAGGGAGCTGTGTTCATACATTAAATTAATACTATTAACTCCAGAGGTCTTCAGACTTATTGGGCTTAAGTTTATGGAACAAGCTGCCACAGAGACCCAGCGGATCAGGTCACAGACATCATGTGTTAAAACCAGAGAATTCTGTAAGTTTAATTCATCACACTGCCAATGTACAAATGATTAATCCAATTAATTAGCATACATAAGTCTTTTTCACTGACAAGCTTCCTCAGTGATCATTTGACATGTGACATTCCTATACCATCAAGGAGATGAGCTGGAAGCTTTTTTGTTCTTTTGTTTTAATGGAAGCTAGGAGTCCAGCAATCATTTGATATCTGACGTCAATCTTGTCACACCACACTATTTGTAGCAGCATTTCTATCTGAAATGTTAATGCACTTTTCTGGGTTTGATTGTTACTGGGTAATCTGAAGAGCATTCCCCCAGATTTCATTTGGGAGTGACAATATATAATACTTTGTTTCTGTTCTTTTTTATTTTCCTTGCTTTTTAATTGTCACAAACTGTCAAGTAGTTCAGAGTGCTTTCAGGGCTCCAAAGGGCACCTGGATTTCTGGATCTAGCATTTACAAACTTCTGCATAATTGATTTCAACCACAGCTGAAAAAAATGCCATTTTGATCCCAGACCAAACTTCCCATTTGGATATCAGCTGTGGAAGTACCACCAACACTCAGTTACAGCATTTTTCATTTTAAGATCTCAAAGCACCTCGCAAAAAATCATTTATCATTCCCGTAAGGGAAACTGCATAGCCTGTTCTCTACCTACACATAGGAGTAGACATGACTGCACAGGAGAGAGGGCTAACTTCTTGTTATCTTTAGGCAGGCAGTAGTCTGCTCTGCTGAATGCCAAGCACCTGTCGACTCTGCTGACTTCCCCGATCATCTAAGATCATTCTTCTTTCCTGTAAGTATACAGTTAATGTAATGTTCACACCAATGCATGATGCACGGCTATGGATTTAATATTTCCAAAGTTTGGAGGCATTCAGATTAGGTTGATTTAGGTCATCTGTATTAAAAATATACCTGTTTCTGCAGAATTTCTCTTTGAACAACATGCTCAGTTGTGTCTTGTAGGATGTTAATTAACATGGCAAGGTACCACGGCAAGGTACCGAGGTGCTAAATTATTTCTAAGCATTTTGAATTCAGGATATTTACTTTCTTCAGTGATAAGCAGCATAAGCCGTATCCAGCAAAACCTGGAAACTGTTGTTTGAAGTGGTATCATTTTTAAAACCACTTCAGCAGCATAGCAGAATCAGGACATTTTTAAGGGAGTGGGAGGAGGAGAGATCCTATATGAAAGAGAAAATATTCTCACTCTCTCCAAAACTCAAGCATGAGTGAAATGAAAAAAAGACAAATATTTAAACTAACTTTTTGAAATCCATAAGGTATTTGGAAGAGCAGACTTAAAAGCTAGCACTAACTGATGAAGGGGGTAAACTGATGTTACCTTTGCAGATTTATAATACCTTTTGAAAACTCAAGCTCAGACGGATCAGAAAGGAAAAACAACAAAGTGCATCAAGAAGATGGGTCAATTAAAAAAATACGAGAGCTTTGTGGAATTAGAAAAGGCAGCCACACACTGTTCCCTTTTTGGAAGCACTCCAATTCTTTAAATCAGATTAGGGTCACTCCTAATTGTTTCAAGCACAGAGATGTGTGGTATTTATTTGCTGGGTGCCTTCTTTTCTGACTGATTATCTTTATGAAGATTAGCTGCCAGTAATTTCTGAAATGGCTAATGTAAGGTAATTAGCTCACAGTGTGCTGCAGTTTGCACTGCCCAGGAGAAGAGTTTACTTGCCTCAGCTGAGAGAAGGATTATAGAAGACATTGCAGACAAAGAAGCAGAAAGTTAGCAGAGTTCCTCCAAAAATGTTCCTGCAAAATTTGATTCGGCTTTTTTCAAAATATATTTTATAAATAGAATATGAAGAAGATTGGTATGGCCTGAACTATGCTAGAAAATACTTAAAAAGACAGTACAAAGTGCTTCCAGAAGGGTTTCCTTAAAAACAGTGTGGCGTCTCTCACAATTTTCATTCTCTGCAGTATTATGTTTAACCTTTTTACAATGTTCATAGAGAAAGAACAGTGATGCATCCAATAAGAAAACTGCACTTTTAAGGGATCTTACAGTATGGTTTATAAAAGTTTCTTCTGAAAACAGTCTCAAGAAAAAACAGCCTGGAGCCAGAAATATGCTAACTAGGGCATTCGACAGAGATTCTAATCATAAAGCCATAATAAAGACAAGTGGAAGAAATTATGATTTTCCACAGAACTACATGATATCCTGGTTCCCAGTTTCAGAATATAAGGGGGAAGTAAACAGGAGTTGAGAAGAGGAAGCAGGACTTTTCATGTGAGGCTAAAGAAAGGGCCAATTGCAAAGACCAGCTCCTTTAGATAGGTCCAAACACCACTTATGATAATAGGAGCAATGAAAATCCTCTATAAATTCTTCAAGGTAGGTGACTACTGGAGAAGTTAAAGCAGATGAGCAGCTATCATAAAAATCAGCTAAGCGTCCTCAAGCCGATAATGACATTTGTTATGTTAAATATGCTGTTAATAATGTATTTTCTATTTTGTTTCTCTATGTGTGTTCTATTATTTAAACAAAAAGATTTTTGATAAATCTCCCAAGTGAAGCTGAGGGTTTGGTTACCCTTAGAACTGGGATTCTCATGGTGTTGTGCATACCATGAAAACTCAAGGTACCCAAAAGCTTTTAGGGTGCTCATTCACTGGGAATGGTTAATACAGGTATTTGCATCAAAGCAATGTTTTCCATTAACTAAGTTCACCCTGTCATTCAGCAAGACAATGACTGATACATGAACACAAGCAAGTGCACAAGAGGCTCTGCCAAGCATTTTGTACTGATGCGCCTTCCAACTAGTTAGTGATCTGCTGCAGAAAGTCAGAATCTCTGACTTCTTTAAAGGATTTATGAATTATTGAGTTACAATAGTTAAGTAACTACCTTCTTTACCAAATTTATATCCAATTTGCTTTTTCCCTAGAGCTACCTGAAGTCAGTGTTCAGCAAATATTTACAAGAATAGCTTACAAAAGTGGTCCATTTAAATGCAGGAAGTTAAATATATTCACCACTGTTAAGAGGCATAAAGTTTTAGCTATGGTTCTCTTGTTCCAGCATGTCCTGGTCATCATATTAAACTAGAGTGGAAGCCTTTTAATATGTTTTTAGAGAAATTTTTTTCAATAAATTTAATCTCAATTCCTATTTTATTATGCACAAAACTTTTGGTTCTTCTTACATAAAACCCATCACACAATACGTGTCAACATACAGTGACTCAGTTAATGGGTAGGTGGGAATATGTGACAGGTAAAATTTGTTAATGGAAAACTTAATGAGAGTATCAAACAAAATACCTATTAGCATTAGGAAGGACTGAAATATTTTTTAAATTATTACTAAAAAAACAAGCAACATATTTAAATGTGAGATGACGAATGAAAGAGAGAGTATTAAAAGTTACTTCACCATAGAAACATATGATGTCATTGATACACAAGAATATTGTGGTTGCCTTAAGCTATACCCAGCTACAAGTCTTTGGGCTGCTAAAAATAAGGTTTGTTAAAGTTCTTGGATTGGAAGATAAAATTAACAGTTTTTAATCTCAGGAGAAACCATGGTTAAACATTATAATTACTGAGACCAGCTATTTTAATATTGTGTTAATTTTAATGACCTTATTCATCAAAAGACTTATGAAAAGGATGACTAAACCCTAAAAGGAGAGAGTAAAATGTATTCTGCTTAAACAACAAAGGATTTCAGGGATTCATGGCTCATGTTTAAAGCTCACCACACAAAGTAATCTGACTCATAACTCTCTTCTCTGTAATGTTAGAAATCTAGGGAGATACTAAAAATTGTTAAGCAATGTTAGGGAGAGCAAAGGATTTAATTAAAACTAGAGTGTAATCCTTTTAAGGAAAAAAAAGCTAGATCAGTGGCACTATACAGAGTAATTTGATTGGTTTCCTTTACTACATCTCTTCCCTTTTTCGAGTTGTAATATCACTACATTAAATGTAAATCACTTTAAATATCTACATGCCAAATTCTTGTCAAGAATATAATTATCTCATGTCTCAAATATTGCAATACCTTCTTCTCTGGCCTACTCATATCCATTCAGATTACTGCTGCAAAAACAGGTCGCTTACCAGTAACTAGACCACAAGAACCCATAATGGACAGGAAAAGAAAAAAGGGCATTTCTTCTTAGTGTGAATATATGCTCCCTCATGGAAGGTTAGTTTGAGGATGTCATCCCATATCCGCCATTTGTAGTCTACTTGTTTGAAAAAGGTGAGCTAATGCTTTATCACCCTTAGGAATGCAAGGAATCATTCTGTACATCTGACCACAGGCAGATATACAACAGGTTGAACACCAATTTCAGAGCTTCCTGACAAAGAAGAAGATGGCAGATACTATGCAATGGATGGCTATAAGCTCTTCAGAAGGGACGGGCGAGGAAGGAGAGGCGGTGGGGTGGCTCTGTATGT